>VMBQ01001281.1:49167-119167 GCA_007657795.1 Dreissena rostriformis | reverse complement strand
ACATATTATATATAAAACGGCTCAATTAAACGTTAAGAGTCTTTATAAAAATAGGGAACCTGATTAATTTACATTGCTTGCATGTAACACATATGTAAAACACATGAAAAGTAAAACATAAGGGTAGACATAAGGCAGCAAAACAGGGAGCATAAGCACTTAAGTTTACAAAACTAAGGCAAAGAGTAGAGATCATGCAGGGAAACATCTAATTAGTCCTTCAGCCAAGTACCCACAATTGAGGTGGGGTGTACCAGTAAGGAGGGCAAAACTAAACCTATTTATCTTGGAAGATGCATGCCAGTAGCATATGAAATGGTTGATAACAGTCTGGTACTGGCAGCTTTTGGTATTTTTTTCTCTTTTGAAGATGAGACATCAATCAGCTTAATTTTCATAAATTGTCCGGGAGAAATTGAACCGCANATCTTGCCCCTTTTGATTGAAGTATTAATATAGGTCCCTTCACCTTTAAAAAGAAATATTGAAGAGCGGTCTGCACCCGCTAGACGGTGCTATTGTTCACATTTAAACTCTTCCAAATTGTCCGATTTTGACACTTTTCTAATGATTATGATACTGGTGAACAAATGCCTTTCTATTTATGGGGAAATGTTTGTTTTTTCCATAAATATCCATGCAGTGTACTTCCTGAAAACAGACAGAATTTCATATTTATACAAATTTTAAGCTATGCACTAATGATGGTGACATTATGTGTTGCATTATTGATATATTTTGCAGACAAAAATATAATACCAACCCTTGTCATTAGAGTTGTTAAATGGCAAATTGACAGTATATCACTTGACTATTGCCTCATTTTGAAACACGGCCATACAATTTGATTCTATGTTTATCGTCTAAGGTGTGCCCAAACTTTGTTTGATCAAGCGGAATTTTTTTATGTGAAGTGTATGAAAAATATTAAACTACAGTGACACACATGTCGACAATACATGCGTTATTCCAGAAAAAAACTTGTATCGGTATTCATGTTTGGTGAACAGGTGTTATCCAGGTCTCCTCCTTTGGAAAAAATTATTAATACCTTCAGCACTAATAAGGCTGACTGATTGAATCAACAAGTGATAGATTCATTAAAAAAATAAGAATTTATATGGTTAGTGATTTTGAAAGCTTTGTACCCACAGATAAGTAGGTCTTGCAAAAATCTAGCTTTTATGGAGTAATTCTGTACTTAAATAGCTCCAAGAGACTGGCAAATAAGTATTTTGTTTCGATTAAGATATAAGCACTTCCAATATTTATCGTTTAGAATGCTGATTTTTCTCTGATTATCAATAACTGCATAGATTGAACATTGTGAATGTGTTGTTTTGTCTCTTATACTACCTTTTTATATTGTATATATTGCCCTTTCAGATTTACTTCCAAATATATACCCAGTAATTGTATATTTTAAATATTCTGTGACACAGAAATGTAGGTTTGTTAACATCAAACTATCCATATTCATATTAAAATAATGAATAAAGACTGATATAAGATATTATGGTATGAGATGTTTTCTTGAAAGCAGTGAATGTAATGTTACCCTCGTGCAAGAGATTGTTTAGTATACTGTAACCTTCATGATGAACGCTTTGAATGATCATCACATCAATGAGACGCTCTCATAAAAATAGTCCGTTCTGAGCCCAACACAGAGGTAAATGTAATGTAACCGTCGTGCAAGAGATTGCAGGACGCCTAGGGAGAGAACCGAAATACCTTATATAACAATGAACACGAAACCGACCGTCGTGTGTGAGGATTAAAATGTATCTCGTTGAATGTTAACGGCCTGAGATCACAGCAGATTTGTCCAGAGTTCTGTTTTATTTTTATGACATTTCGAAATTGTTTTCAATAAACAAAAGCTGACGATTATCATGCTTTAGAAATACATGGGTTTAAATTGCAGTAAGAAAAAACTGAAAATAATTATCTAAGCGTAAATCAGGTGGCATATCACTCGCTGTTAAACACNAAATCATGTAAATAAGAGGGTCCATCCTTATTATACATTTTGAAAATTTCTTGGGAAATTATTCTTTAGCGCCTTATTTTAATGGATGGAAGACCAGACATTGTGAGAATAGCATCATAATCTGAAGTAAAATCATCGTTAATGAATCTCTTTCTTGATTTTTTCCCATTTTCTTTGTTTTTGTTTCATTTGTAAAGTTCCAGGTAAGTGGGCAATTATTAAAGTTTGATAAAATAAAAGATTGATACATTGTGATTTTACAAAGCTTATTTAAATTATGGCCAATTCGCTTCACATTTAATTGCCTTTATGCCTTTTTACAGATGTTACTTATGTGAGTGTTAAAACTAAGATTAAAATCTAAAGTAACACCAAGAAGAACAACTTCATCTTCACATTTTATGTTTACATCATTAATTTGGAAGGTAGGATCTAAGTTGTGAGTTTTCTTCCTAAGGGACATTGCCTGAAATTTTTCAGGGTTTGCTTGCATTTTAATTTCATGGAACCATTTAATGATACTTAAACTATCATTTTCAAGAAAATTGACCAGATGTGATGTAATGTACTACTGAAAGAGAGTGTATTGTCATCTGCATAGTTATAAAGGTTTGATTATGTTATAAATTCAAATATATCATTTATAAAAATATTAAAAAGGACAGGACCTAGAATGAAACCCTGAGGAACTCCCTTCAATGTCTATTGGAAAGATTTATGGGCATCACCAACCCTGACACATTGCTGCCTTTTTGAAAGATAACTATCAATTAAAGATAACGACCTTTCATCAAGACCATAATGTTTCAATTTTAAAACTAAAAGATCATGCGGTAAACAGTCGAAAGCCTTTGAGAGATCCATCAAAATAGCTGCAACGCTTTATCAAGAGATGCTTTTTAATCTTCAATAATTTTTAGCAAAGTTGTATTACATTCATATCCTGGTCTAAAAGCTCTTAAAAGAGGATTTAACATGTTATTAAAATGATTCATTAGTTGAGTGAATATGGCTCTCTTGAAGACTGGTCTGTAGTTGGCTTTATCTAACGTGCTATTATTTAAAAAAAAATAGAGCTACTTGTGCTATTTTAAAATTTGAAGGAAACTGTGAGTTTTCAATGGATTTGTTTATGAGTTTAGTAAGAGGTTTTTATATTACTGGTTCTGCAAGTTTTAACATTTTCACCGTGTCAAATATTTATGCACGACACATACATATGATACGCGTCGTCTGAGTCTCAAAATCACAAGTGAACTATATAAACAAGAACACAATGCAACAAAATATGTGTATTTAAAAAGAAAAAATATCAAAAACATATATAATTGAACAAAAAAAAACCAGAGTATTCTGAAAACCTCTTTCAGACAAATGGCAACGACCCTGTATTTGATTGCATTAATGACGAACCACAACCAGTTGCCGTTTTTAATAATTATCAATACCTCGGTATTTTATATAATATTAGTGACTCTCTTTCCCAGACAAAACATAAAATTGAAAAGGCAACCAAACGCTTTCTACCGTCCATGTTATAAATGTAATTATCTCGCTTATCCAATATATATGACAATTGATTCATTTAACAAGATGATTAAATCAATTATTGTGCACGGTTTTGGTTTGGGTGTTGAAATAACTATTTTTAAGTAAAAGTTCAGATAAAGTTTCGGAAAATAATATAAGAGGTTAAGGCCAGTACGGCTTCCCTGTTAATATACGAATATATTGGAGTAAAAACCATCCAAATTAATAGCGAATCTATAATGATGTATTTTATGTCTAAATTTGTCTACCCACTGTGTTTAAATTATCATACCAAATCTACAACATCTTATTCAATATACATGCAACAGAATACACTAAATTCAACTGGATAAAGTGTAGCATTTAGTCAAATCAGAATTCATTCAAAGTACGAAACACAAATTATCAGATCTGTTTATTAACACATGTTACTCAGTTATAAATAATACTTGTAAATGCAGTAATAATAGATTGTTTAAAGATACATTTAGGTTTGAATCTTACATGATTTAAGTAACCATTTAATTCCTAATATACATGATCTGAGTTCGTACAAGTATTACTAGGTAACCTGTTGAAACGAAAAATTGGCATAAAATCGAATCGAACCGAATACTGTGTTTTTTATGCGATTAATTCAAACATTAACTTGGATGTAATTGCCTTCAAGATCTAAGAAAAATTGTGTTGATGAAATATTAAATGTCCATCGATTCTCAAAACAACAGTACGTACAGGAAACTATGTATCTACGTTTACAAATAGTGAACACGTTTTAACGTATAACATCTTTGTCTTGTTTGTTCATCTATACGTTTAAGTTTCCACCCATGTTCAATGTTTAAATATCATGTATCGTAAGTGTTGTATAACTTGTCATTTGTTTTTTAATTTAAATTACAAATACAATAAAAAAACAAGTATTTTCTGTATAACATGTAAACCATTCAATAATGTATATACCGGTGTATTTGTGTTTAGTTTTTGCTCATATTGTCATGTTATACATGAACTGAGCTTTACGAAAATAAACTGTAAAGGCTTATTTATGTTATACACTTCCTTGGTATTTAGCAGGTTTTAGGTCCGCAACAGTCGAGACGAAAAACAGAGCGTCGATGCGAAAATGTTGACATGTTTCGCTCTGTTGACGTTCTACCGGGTGTTAATCATCTTTTTGGCTTGTTGTCGTAGTGTAGACCGTATGTTGATGTTAGCGACAATTGTTCGTTGTTTATTGGTCATAACTTAGCATTTCGGTTTCTTATGTG
Organism: Dreissena rostriformis; assembly: GCA_007657795.1. Lineage (NCBI taxonomy): Eukaryota > Metazoa > Mollusca > Bivalvia > Myida > Dreissenidae > Dreissena > Dreissena rostriformis. The sequence continues at coordinate 114,373 of VMBQ01001281.1, read as the reverse complement.
TTACATGACATTATGAACGAACGTTTCTTGACCTTATCAAGCTGTATACAATCAAAATGATTTACCACATTTATACTAGTTCAATATTCCACTATTGACACAATAAAGGATGTAACATTTTGATACATGTATCCAAGATTTATTATATCAAATGTTCAATTAGCGATACGTGCATTTATCTAAGGTGCCGTATCTTACATTAACAACCTTTAATTTTAACACTAGTTATTTATTTCTTCAAACAATACGCGTTAAGTGTCAGTACCTGCGCGAAGAAACATTTGTCGAAATGTTATTCATATACATGTATTCAATTTCTTAAATATGAAATTGTATTTAACTTAACTTGACATAATGAAATGTTGATATTAAAATCGTGCATTCCCTCGTTGAGCTCTTATTTGCTGTAAAATATGTCATGTATTTTCTTTAGTATCTTCCTGTCGACAGGAAAATATGTCATGTTTTTTTCTGAAAAGTATTTCGTTATTGGCGATAAATCATGGCATGCATTTTCTGAAATGTCTCTCTCTTGTTTTTATTTAAAGTGAACATATGTTGTTTGATTAGAGAACACAGAGCCTTTTTTCGATATGACCAAAATGTGGAAAATTGTATGTGCGCATAATTAATGGCAATCTTTATAGAGCTTTAAAATTGTAAAACAACAGAGGCGTAAAAAGAATATGATATTGATGTATAAAACCCTTTGTACCGGCTACATCGGCTGGAAAGAACTGAAAGAACTGATATCAACATCGCAAGATAAAAAAGAACAATACGACTTTATAATAACAAGGAAATTCATTGAATTGAAATCCCCCGCAAAATAAATTGTGTTTATGCCTTGAAATATGGTATTATCCTNAAATTGAAACTTTAACAATTAAGTTGCATAATTTCAACTGGTTGAAACCCATCATTGTTTTAATTGACCATTCTAAGACGTTGACCTCAGCTTTAATTGCGTATGTTTAATGTTGTGATGTAAATTTCTTCTTTGTGTATATAGTAGCGGTTTTAACAGAAGTGTCTCCCCTTATAATGCTTCGAGAGTTTTATTATTACATAACACACATACAATTATAAAGAAATTTAACATTATGACCTTCCGCGGCTGGTGTACATATGACGTTCACCTTTGGGCAAGACAGCATATGTATCCGGTCGTCGTTCAGACCACTCAATAAATACACCGACGGATGTTAAGTGAAAGTATTAAACAGCAAAAATAGTTGATAAATCAATATGAAGTAAAATGTGTATTCGTTGACCCAATATTTTAAGAGGTTTCTCACTGGTCCGGCCCTTCTTATTGGAAGCAAAGGTTCATGACTATGCGGATGTTTGTTCTATGTTAATGAATCAGCCGCTTTTCTAATTTTCTCATTCAATTTTTTTTTAAACAAATTTATGACGTGACTCATTACACATTGTTAAACCTACCAATGCACCATAAAACACACATACACTTGTTTTCTGTGTCATTTAAATACTCATAACACCAGTCGGAAGTAACACGATATACTTTCAACTCACAATCGAAAATCAATCTCGAATGCTCGCAGTAATAAATGTTACTAAACATCAAATATATTATAAATACAAAACGTCTAATCTAAAACATAACCTGTGCAGTACTTGTAGACGGCTATTTTAAGCGGACTCATTAAACAAACAGAACCAATGGGAAGATCCGAACCGATAAATACAATGACAAAATACATCAACATTCATTGATTTTACAGGGTCTTGACTAATTTATACATAATAACTATTTACAAATTGTTAAATGGATTTTAGACTTACCGGGAGAGGAAGACGTTGGGGAACTGGCTTAGTTGGCCTGACCTGCAAACACAATCTAAAGCCAATAAGTAATGCGAACTTGCAATATAAATCTAAAGCTGTTAAGACAAAATATGACGCCATTTAGTGATGGGAACATTCAAACTTAATCTAACGCCAGTAAATTATGGGAACGAGATACGTAATCTTGGTAACGACATACATAGCAAACATGCACATGCCCCGCATGTGCTACCGTATAAAAATATCGCTGGAACATGTTATTGTATTTTTAAAACAAACTGAAATAAAGTAATGGTATACTTTAGAGCTATCATCAGACCAGGACTCATCGATGCCATCAGCAAAACAGGCTTAAGTCCTGTCGTTGTTATTTTATAACCGCAAATTTCTTTCCGCAAAAAATCACTAGATAGTAGGTATTTAGAGAACTCTCAAGTTAGCCTTAACTCGCCATTTAAATGCTGTAATATAATTACTCCTTTAATACGTTAATACTATCCAGTTTCACCAACTCGTTTCTATTCTAAGATTGACTTGGTGTGCCTTTAGTTAATTAAAGCTGGGCCAATTGCAACCTCTTCTTTATTATTGTACGCTTTATACAGACTAGACATAGATGCAGTTACAATAGTACACATTTGTTCGCTGATACCCATAATACTTATGTCGTGAAAGTGATACGCTCACAGTTGGTAACATTAATTAAAGTTCATTCTATGTTTACACTACATTGAGTGTTATCCATCCGCCATACGTTCTTGGTCAGCTCTGGGAAATAAAGCAAGTACATATTCAAACACATGGTTAACTAATTTGGTTCCAAGTTAAAATATTTAACGATATTCAACTTATAAATTGACGATGTATCAAACATAGCATATACACGTTGCAGGCTGTTGTCGTATTTACGTTTTTACGGTCATTTTCAAGTTAATTTAACCCATTTATGCCTAGTTGACTCTCCCATCCTTCTAAATTGGATCAATTTATTTCCAAAATTAGGGATGTCTTGTATATTTATTTCTATATTAAGAATATTTCTTTCAGAAATTCCTTTAAGCAAACAGCGCAGACCCTGATGAGACGCCGCATCATCTGGGTCTACGCTGTTTGCCAATGCCTTTTTGCTAGACGCTATGCATAAATGGGTTAAAGACCGTATTTAAATGGGTTTGAAAACATGAGAATGCGGAGTGTTATTAAGCTATCAAGCTGTTGACTACTTATTAATATCCTTGATTACGACAAATTGACATGACGGTGCATGAAGTAATGCTACGAGATTATAAACCGTGTTGTATTTTACCACTCAACTTATACGTGTACTAACATGTGTGCTGTAGACTTTTAATCGGAAGAAGGACTAACCTCGGTATATACTTCATCCTTTAAACAAATTGTAATTATTTTGATTTCCGGCAAATTGGACATGAATTAGCGATTAATTTACTCAAAACCAGCACACTACTTTTTTATTGACGGTTCATGACATCAACAGCTTGTGCAAGCAAGTATTTAATTGAATTTGTAAATATAACTTATTACCAACAAACCATTGAAATTGGACGACAAAACATGACAGTAAATAAATTCCGGAAGTTTTCTTGTAAATTCATGCACACCAGCCTACATTTAAACTTTTGTAACTAATACACTGTTCATAACAACCCGTAATTGTGAATACATATGGCCAACCCCACCAACCTGCAGTCGTCTTTATCATTGTAAAGATAAAAAAATACGAAGAAGGAAGTGGGCAGGGTTCATACTAAAATCATCGTCCTCAGCTTATAAAGGCGCACGTGCAAACAATCCAATTTCTTACTAATAATCTAATCACCTTACTTTAGTGTCAGGTTTATTTTAATTTTTTTATTAAGGAAGTTGCTCAAAAGAAATACTTTTATTTTTACTTGTATGATGCTATAGCATTATAATTCGATAGTAAATATCATACACATCAGCGGTTCAGTCAGACAATAACACGATAATGTATGCCTTTAAAAAATGGAATGTTTGTTTTTCACTGAATTGAGCGCGCTTGCTATACTGAACGAATTTAACTAAAATAATTAATTCAAGCTTTTTAAACCCGAGTTCAAGCGTTGAATTCCGTTCTGATTCCTATGCCGATAAACTCACAGGCTAGTGGAAATAGCAAACCTTGTCGATGACAAACGATACGTGTGCGTTAAGTGTCATCCCAGATTTTCATGTGCAGTCCGCACAGGCTTATAAGGGACGACACTTTGCGCTTTATAGCATTTTCGTTTCAAGGTCTCTTCTAAACAAAATGCAGTACAGACGGAAAGTGTTGTCTCTGATTAGCCTGTGCAGACTGCACAGGCTAATCTGGGATACCACTTAGCGCATATGCATTACGCCCACGTGTACCAGAACGAGACTTATATAGTTTGAATTATTATAGCCGTTTTAATCCTCAACCCTTCTTAGGCAACAATCTGAGGCAACAATCTTAGGTAACAATCTAAGCCGACCGACCACAGCCAGTCTATTACCTTCAGCACAATTAATAAAATCACAATAGTTTGTTTAGGGTCAATAACGTTTTGAGTTTGTAGTTTGTGTTCTCTTGATGTTTTAATTTGCTCTTTTATACACACTCAATTGTTAATTGTACTTACTTGAAATCATAAGGGTGACTTTAAAAAGTCGGCCATTCGGTTGCAGACCAAAATGAACACTGCGGCGCAATAATGAAACTACGTTGTTTTCATTTTACAATTGTATTTGCGGCAAATTCGACGAACATCTTGTCGATTTGTTGTGGCTTCATCCTGACTTTGACTTCCCAGTCGTCCCTTCGATTTATCATAGGCCAGAACTGAATCTCGGACTCCTCGAGCGTCAGGCGTGTGCATGCTTTCACAGACTGATTTATTTATAGAACGTACAAACAGCCACTGTCAAACCTATGGTTTGAATTGGTGGCATTTGCACAAACAGTTTTATTTAAACATACTGAGAAATTGTACATTTGTTTGCGGGAAGGGCGTAGTATAGAGTAAAATAGTTAAAGTGTCATATGAACGTTTATACACATTTCAGGTAGAATCGAACTAATTTCCCGTTAAGTGTTGGAAATTACGATTTGTCGGTCCGATGTGTGTTAGGAAACCACTTGGCATATCGCCATTTTGCTTCAACTTACACATCGGAACTACAAATCGTCTGTCATCACCGCAATAACCAACACTTAGCCGGAATTTATTTCTTACATATATTTCAGCATGTACATGGTATTGACATTTAAGTAGATTCTTTCAGAACAGGTAACACAGTAATGCATGCTCATATTCTGCATTCGCTTTACATTCAAAATCAAATATTGTTGATTATGTGATACTCATAATAATAGAGCCTTGTCACGGGAAAACAAACTTCAGCGGTGAAAAAAATGCTGCCTCTTGTTAAACAAATATTGAGTTTTGAGAGCAATATTTTGTCTGATTAAATAATTGTGCCTTTTGTGTTTACTGATGATGAACCAACCAGTGTGTCTTATTAAACACGTGTTTATGCCAAAAGATGGAACTTCCGAACCGTCTGTCCGTCAAATCGTCAGTATGTCCGCACTTTTTGGTTTTCCGCTTTTTAACTCGACCACTTTTCATCTGATTGTCCTCAAATAGAGGCAAACTTCAATAACCAACCAAGTCTTACTTGTCACTTAGGAGGGATTATGACCCTTCAATTTCACAAAATATGCCTCTTAAATGGCTCTAAACTTATTTCTCAATCATTGCACTTATATGTGATCAGTAGCTTTCCAACAGATTAACTTTTGCGGACTCGGGATCTTTGGATGAATATAGATGAATATTCATATATTTATTTCATGCGCTAAACATTATTATTATGTTGTACGTATTTTTGCGTTGAGCGATATTTATTAAATATATTTATTGTCGAGTACTGGGTGATATTAATTCAGAACAAACGATCTTGTAAAGCAGTCCAACTTTTATTTCTGTAAAATAGTAGAGTACAAGGTCAAGAATTATAATATACCAAAACATTATATGTATATACAATTGCATGCACACTTTATACTAATATTATTTGCAATTTTGAAACAATATATATATAATAATTGTAATAATAACTATAGTTTGTTCGTAATATTTACTTATTTATTTAAGTATGCTTATCATTCTAATATCTATTAAAATATATAAAGCAGCGGTCCAATAATCAATTATACGTCAATGTTAACATACCAATCAATCCTGTATTATTTACAATATACTATTAAAATTATCAGAATAAAATCCACAAAAACAAACAAAATCAACATTTAACTATTAAATGCCGCACTTAGTAAAATAATACAAGCAACAAGTTAATATCAAAATCTAAATAACTAAATCTCACCTGTTTAAGAGTAGAGTATAAGGTGGTCTCAAGAGGGAGTGCGGTCGGTTAAATAATCTATTGGTGGGGCTTGGAATTAGAATTTTCTCAATATCCAATCTTTATATATCGGCTATATCCGGAACCTCCAAAGAGAATATTTCGGTTAGTATTGAGTTCGAATTTTCTATTGTGTCAAGTTCATAGGTCAAATGAGTCCCCTCCTAGCTGTATCACGAATAATATATGACTTAGCAGATCGTCTTGAAGGTATGAATGTTTGAAGTACTGGGTCATGTATTAACGTTAGTCGTCTGTTATTCTTATCTGAGAGGCTTGCATATTTCTTATATGAGACACTCTGATTCAGAGAGTAATTTCTTATTGTAGGCCAAGGTGATAATATTGACATGTTGTCTTATGTTTTTGTACTCGATATACATTTTAATATTATATTATCATTTTATTTCTTTTTGATAAAATTAGGTAGCAATTATGCTTAATTTAAAAATAAATTAAACAATTTAAACACTTTTAAATTGTAAAAAAAAATGTATTTATCCATAAAGTAAGTGTTTTGTTTTTAGAGGGATTACATCTTCCCACTCTCTACTAAATTATAATTCCCTTTCTAATAATTTTGACATGCCTAAAGTTTATTTTGCTACAATATTCCAAAAGGATATCCAATAACTAAAAGTTCAACATACAGTTTAACTAAGGAAGTTACGTTACACAATAGATAAGCAATGTAAAACAGGAATACGATTTTCTAAATTGTTAACATCTAATGTACTATCTAGATAACTATTTAATAATTATAAAAATGACAATATGAAAAAAAAATGCAAATATAGTTACGATATAGACTGATACATGATTCATTTTCGAAAACACAAGTCATGAGTAATATACGATACCAAAACGTTCAATTCTAAGTACAAAATCCTAACAATTTAAAAAGTCCAAATATGAAAAAAATAACACTACCACACTAATGTCAAACATTAATTAATTGTGTTTGTCATGTCTGTTGATGTTTGATTTATAGTTTGAATATTCTTCTTTTTTCTATACATTTTGTTTGTACATTTCGTAACACAACACATATTACAAAATGTACATATGTCTTTGTTAGCATTATGTTTGAAAAGGTTACAACAAGGAATATGGCGAGCTATGTTACATCAATTTGTAAAAATGAATATTCTTCTGTGTAAAATCTTTTCCAACAGATATGACATTTGGGGTAAAATACAAGTTTGATATGATCACATTTATTATCGAAGTAAATAATATCTTTGTTAAGAAAATCCGTGATTGACAGCTGGTGAAGTTTTTCTGGTATACGACTATAATGTACCAACCGAAGTAAAGTTAATTTTGAAGGTAGCGAATTAATACCATAAGTGTAAAATAAATTATAAGTTTACACAATTTATAGTTAAGGATTACGCCATTATTTCTAACAAAGTCAAAGTGGTTCAATATATGTCGTTTCAATACTGGTAAACCTAGATAATTTATGAAAAATTAAAACGTTTCCATATTAACTTTTACCAGAGTTTAACATGTTATTAAACATTGACATTTTTTGTATGCCCCAGAACATAGGTTCTGTGGGCATATTAAAATCGAACCGTTAGTTAGTTAGTTTAACTTAGTTAGTTAGTTAGTCCTTCCGTCCGGATTAGTTTCCGCTCAATAAGTCAAGCAATTGTCATCAGATCTTCATCAAACTTCATAAAATTGTGAAAGGCAATAACATCTAAGTTAGGTTTGATAATCAGCTAAATTGACCCAGACACTCTAGAGTTACGGCCCTTGAATCCTCGTATAATTTTTTTCTCGTTTCCGCTCAATTACTCGAGCAATTGTCATCAGATCTTCATCAAACTTCATAAAAATGTGTAAGGCAATAGTATCTAGGTCAAGTTCGATAATCGGCTAAATTGACACAGACACTCCTGAGTTACGGTCCTTGAATCATCGTAAAATTGTGTTTTTTCTCGTTTCCGCTCAATAACTCAAGCAAATGTCATAGGATCTTCGCCACACTTCATGAAAATGTGTAAGGCAATAACATCTAGGTCAAGTTTGATAATCGGCCAAATGGCAATAACATCTAGGTCAAGTTTGATAATCGGCAAAATAGACCCAAACACTCCTGAGTTACGACCCTTGAATCATCGAAAAATTGCGTTTTTTCTCGTTTCCGCCCAATAACTCCAGCAATTGTCATTGTATCTTCACTATACTTCAAGAAAATGTGAAAGTCAATAACATCTAGGTTAAATTTGATAATCAGTCAAATTGACCCAGACACTTCTGAGTTACGGCCCTTGAATCATCGAAAAATTGCGTTTTTTCTCGTTTCCGCTCAATAACTCGAGCAAATGTCATAGGATCTTTACCACACTTCATGCACATGTGTAAGATCATAAGAACTCGGTCAAGTTCAATAATCAGCCAAATTGGCCTAGGAACTCCTGAGTTACGGCCCTTGAATCATCGAAAACCTCCGCTCAATAACTCAAGCAATTGTCATCGGATCTTCACCAAACTTCATAAAAATGTGTAAGGCAATAAAATCTAGGTTAAGTTTGATAATCAGCCAAATTCACCTAGGAACTTTTGAGTTACGGCCTTTGAATCATCAACAAATTGCGTTTCCGCTCAATTACTCAAGTAATTGTCATCGAATCGTCACCAAACTTCATGAAAATGTGTTAGGCAATAAGAACTACGTCAAGTGACATAATCAGCCAAATTGACTCAGACACTCTTGAGGTACGGCCCTTGAATAATCGAAAAATTGCGTTTTTTTTCTCGTTTCCGCTTTATAACTCAACCAATTGTCATTCGATCTTCCCCAAACTTGGTCAGAAGTTGTATCTGGATAAAGTCCTCGCCAAGTTCGAACATGTGCCATGCCGGGCCAAAACCTATGTCACGGGGTCACGTAGTGCGTTTTAAACATTCAGCGTGGTGTCCGCTCTCTAATTCAAGTAGTTTCCATCCGATCTTCAGCACACTGGGTCACAAGTTTTATCTAGATGATCTCTAGGCCAAGTTTGAACATGGGTCATGCCGGGCAAAAAACTAGGTCACGGGGTCACTTAGTGCGTTTAAAACATTCAACATGGTGTCAACTCTCTAATTCAAGTAGGTTTCATCCGATTTTCACCAAACTTGGTCACAAGTTTTATCAAGATAATGTCAAGGCCAAGTTCGAACATGGGCCATGCAGGGCTAAAAACTAGGTCATGGGGTCAAAAACTAGGTCAGGGGGTCACTTAGTGCGTTTTAAACATTCAGCATGGTGTCCACTCTCTATTTCATGTAGTTTTCATCCGATCTTCACCAAAATTGCGGCATATAGTTTTCGCACTTCTCAAAAACATGCACACAGTTATGCTTTTATGTAGTGACAAAGTTACAGTTGGGGGCATCCGTGTCTTGTGGACACATTTCTTGTTTCTTATTAAATCGTGATAAATATTTTAAGAAGGTAGAGCAATGTATCAAACAGAAACGTTGTAGTACAACGACAATAGACTTTAGACATTGTTACAGAGATATAACAATTAACAGACTGAAAAAAAATAAAAATTATGAATAACAAATGTAACAACACAACAATTATATCAATGTAAAACAATCGACAGAAAATAAAGTTTCACAATAAAGTATCAATAACATCGAGGATTATTTAATTATTTTTGTGTCAATTATTATTGATATTAAGCAATCTAAAGTCTAATACATTATTTACAATGTGAATGTCCTCTGTCAGTATGATAATTTGTTTTAAGCAACGACCTAAGATATACATATATAGTTTTGGCTTAAAGCACATGACAGAGCAGATACATCCATTTCACAATGAATTCCCTTTGCTTGCTGGGTAATTTGTCGTCTGCTAAAATGTCGTCTGCTGAATTTCTAAAATTAGCATTTTCTTTGATTGTTTTAAAGAATCTATCAGAATAGCAAACAGTTTGGATCCTGATGAGACGCCACGTTCTGTGGCGTCTCATCTGGATCCAAACTCTTTGCAAAAACCTGATACGGTGGTGAAACGGAATCGTTCCCCTCTGTTGCTTTAAGTATGCTTCTTAAAATTCATTAGTATAATGACTAGATAAATGAGAATACGAACAATAATGCATTCATTCTTAAAATTGAGAAATGGTTGTTAATGCACGAAGTTGTTTTTTTTTTAATGAGTACTAGAAAAAGTGTTCTGTCGAATGTTAGAACAATACCCACGATAGTAGAACAATGAAAGGTTGACAACCCGTATTAAAACTAGGGATATCACCTTGAAGATAGCTGAAAACATAGAAATTAATTCGTCGCAAATGCTTCATGTTTACTGTTCGTAACTGTTATGTTTCTGAGCTCGGCGTGCTAAAGATAAGCCGATTAAGTTAGGTATGCAAATAGGTTTGTACATTTGTATCTCAAAAAAGCCTTACCGTTAAATAGTCGTTAGCATACATATAAGATATTTGTGCAGAGGTAACATATAGATGTTTTTGGAAAAAGCCACTAATTAAGTGTCTTTTAGTTCTGTCGTTAGTGTAAGTCCAAATACTGCAAATACTTGTTTTACTTGAAGAAGTATGTATACATTGTTTTATTTTTTTTTGTAAAATATAACAATATAATGATTTTATAGTATTATAGTTGTATAATCTGAATTATTCTTTATTATATATCATTTTTTCCACAAGCAACCTATAAACATATATAATTTAATATAAACATCATGTATAGCACAGTCAGTATTTTTCTACACGTAATACATAAACAATAACTAATGGCACTACCGTCCAATACTCATCCGCTGTATGAGTTGTTGCGCCACTGCACTGGCCTTATCCGGATCAAGTATTAATATTACTTTCTAAATAAATATGTATCGCAAAGCTGTCAATTATATGTCCAACCACAATGCCAGATCTGCAAAAGATTTTATATTATCTTTTGCATGTTAACAACAACCATTTGATTGCGTGGAAACTATTACTTAAGCTATTTTGCATTCTTTTTTCAAATCGAGTAATTTCAATGTTAATTTCCGAACACCTTCATCCACGACATATGTTGGCATATGCTTCATACTGTAACTGCATCCTGTCAATCATTACATTATCAATATAAATTTGGCTATATATCTTCACAACAAATCATATACGAAGACTACAAGGCAACAAAACATTCACATAAAACATTAAATTTGAATTTATTCTACAGAATCTCGTCGAGAATACGTGAAGATTACTAACAAAGTATACACCGAACAGATATTTACTGCTTGAAATTTGAATGTGAAGAACATGTTAACATGTTTACTGAGAGTGGTCACAAGACAAATACGTGCTTCATTTGTGTGACGTCACTAAAATTCGGACGTCACAAATCGTTCTAATCGTGTTCATTAATCTCGTTTATAATGCATGTATGACTGTGAGATATGGATATTGGTTTGTAATGTTAACTTCACTTGGGAACGCATAAAAGAGCATGTCATACTGAATACAATTTGTAGAAAATATTGCGATGTACTTGCCACTGTTTCGTACGTTTAACAAAAACATAATAATTATTATAAATCAAACTACCCATGTTCATGCAAATTAAAAAAAAAATAGTCATAACGTTAGGAATATGTGTATTGGTTATATTAAACATTAAAAAGTGTACAGAAGTTGACAGTTGGAATATTAGCTCAAAGCGAACACACAAATGTGCCATGATATAACCTATATTTCCACCAAAACTAACAATTTTAGTATATACGCGTATATAGGATTTTCACTTTTAAATAAATGTGCAATCAAGGACCTTTGTTGATGACCTACTAAATTAAAGAATAACCTAATAAGAGATGCACAGTGAATTGTACCGCGTCGGGGTTTGCTTTAATGTCATAGATGTCGTTTTTGCAACAAAAATCGTTTTAATTGAGATCTATATTTAAACATCGGATATAATTGGATTTTAACGCGTAAAAGATAATGGTAATATTATTTTTTCTATACAACTTTAAATGCTCAACCCGTGTTATTAAACACAACAAACCACTTTATTAAAGAATATACAATTGACACAATATTTTATTAAATGTAAGTATCACATGTGTTGTATTTAATGTTTTTTCTTCCAGATATATATCTGTTAAAGTTATATAAAATATATATACTTGGTTTCGATGTGGCTTTTTGCCCATTATGCAATGATCGTGTATCCAAAAGAGTATTAACTTCGAAGATGTTTGTCATATAGGCTGTATTATTTTTCGAAGCACGTCATTAATATAAAAAGTGAATACAACAGGCAAACACAACACGATTCTTTGAAAATAGTACATTCCCCTAAACCAGGTCAATACTTAAGTTTAATTTTCTTACATGTAAGAAAGTAATATTACCGCATATATTTAAGCAAATTTTAGCATAGGTGTAATAAATAAAACCTGACATATCAATAGCAAATTATTTTAATTATCAGTAGTGCGTCCCTTTCCTTGTTAGAGATGGCATATTTTGATATTATATGTATTATTAGATTAAACAAAATAAATAATTGTGTACAATACCGACATGACTTTTTCTGAAACGTATTTATACAGAATGGCTTACGAATTATTTCAGCATTGGTTTTCTCTCTTCTTTGTTCATCGTACATTTCGTTGCCTACAGATCATATTCCTCACGTCATCCCTAAAGGTCCTTCCTGACAATACATATGCTAAGCAGTTTATAGCGTGATTTGACACTTTAATTATCCCAGTCCAATAAAGTATTAACAAGCCGTTCTCTATCATCAAGAGAGACTGGTTCACTGTAAGAAACTTTATGGATTCGACATAGATTATAAATATTATATATGGGAACTGTGTAATAATATACGCCACGTTGATTGCCAGAAGATTCCTTGTAACAGAATTGATTAGATCTTCGTTTTTGCCAATGGAGGTACGAATTTTTACCCCGATAATTATGCTAGATACACTAATCACAACGAACGGTGTAAACATGAGAAACAAAACAAAGACACGCGTGATGTTGTGATATTCGTGTTCAATTTGATCTGCATTCTCGATTAAAACAACGGCGCTGTGTAGCCAGATGAAGTAATCCATAGCAATTATTAAACTAGCCATTACGATTTCGGCTATAATGGCTCTCTTAGTAGTGACGACATCCTTTACTTTTAACGGAATCACCACACTCGCTAGTCGTTCCATTGATATGAGTACCAAAGTCCACGCGCTGAGATCCATGCACGTCAAGAGGAACAGGTTGCGCAATCGATGCAACCAGACCTCACCCAAATTTATAAATAAAGTTAAAAATGGTATGCTTGTAACAAGCATGTCGAGCACTGACAGAGTTCCAAAAAAGAAATACGTTGTTGAAATTCCACTTTTTCGTTTGGACATAACGACGGCAAATATGATACCATTTCCAATTAAGGATACCAACCAAATCAGTGAAACCAATCCGATATCGATGTAAGGATCGATGTTTCCAATCTGTATTCCAAATGTATCCCAGTTTTTCTGACTATCTATATCCGAGTTTGTCTGATTATCTATATCCCAGTTTTTCTGATTATCTATATCCCAGTTTTTCTGATTAGCAGTGACGTTATCCATTGTATCGTAGTGCAAAGATCCGGTTGTTCAAACTTCACACAAATATACAACTCTCGTTGAATGTTATTCAAACTAGACCAATACAAATGATGTTTGTGTATGTTTTAAATCTCCATGAACAACTATCAACCGAATGTTTCTTAAATCCTGACTTTACGAGATAATCACTATTTGTTGATCGACTGAATTAATGTTGATACAAAATCCGACGATATTAATATGGTTTCATCATCAAGCAAATACGTCTGGATGACATACAGTTTGTTTAAGAAATAAAGTAATTTGATAGAAAATAATGCGCATTAAAGTATCAATTTATCTGAAGTATTGATCAAATGAAAATGAAATTCATGTTTCATAAGGGAAATGTGTTAATATGTTGAAAGTAGAACAAAATAAATATTTTCTTTGTAAATTCTTATCATGAATCTTATTATCAAAGACCAAAGAAATTAAATTCCCCGACGAAAACCAATTAGGAATTATTCAATGCAAGCGGTGAGTGCTGTGCGCTGTTTATCTAGATATACATCCCCGAGGTGTAATGAGTATTTGTGATCGTTTTGATATTTGAAGATCAAAAACATTGTTCTCTCCGAATGTACATGAAGTAATATGTCACGTCATAGGCGCGAAGTGGACGTGTTTTTTTTGTTTTACTGGGAAAGAAATTTGTGGCTTTTAAATTTAATTTTTGAAGAAAACTTTTTTTGTATTGATTTCGTGAACATTTTGTTTATTATATTTCTAGTGGATTATCGGTTCAGTTTATTAAATATCGGGAATAAACGAAAAGACACAAATAGTAGTGGCAGTAGAAGTGTCAACAAAACGAAACTGACCAAACAGGGAGGCCCGTCCGAGGAGGTGAATACAAATGTTTCAGGAAGTGAAGTATTGGGACAAACTAGTGCGGTTTTATACCCAGATGTAATCGGTCCACTGCAGAGTGAAGTATTTGCGCTTTCTCGTGCAGATTCGTCCAAATCAAGTCCCTAACAAATGGCGGAAAGCGGTAAGGAGCCAACAATCAAGGACGTTATAAACTTATTTGACATGGATAACAGATAAGCGGCTTTTGAAAGAAAATTAAATGCAAGAGACTCACTAAAGAAAAAAGTGTGTGATTTTGACAAAGAACTTTTGAAAATATGGGTCGTTCTGGAAGATAGGATAAAGCGTACAGACGCGCGCGGGTGCGCTTGAGGAAAAGGTGGAGTTGATTGATGTTGGGGCAACGATAGTAGCGGACATGCTAATCCAGTTACAAAAAGGATCGAAATAAGCAAACTCGGACATTCAAAGGAACACGGCGAGGGTGAACTATTTATACCGTCGTGGAACGTCCACGGACTCACAAAAGACAAAACAAATCTAGTGATTTTGTAAATATTCTTAAAGATATATTTACGAATCTTGGTGATACTCGAAAAGTAATATCCAGTTTAACGGATATATATCTCACATTGTGTATCGTAAATTAAATATAAAAATGCCAAGCGTAGAAGCGGTTAAATTGGTTTACGTTACAAAGAATATTTAAAGAATGGAATACATATTATTAAAACCATTACGACACTATAATTTGGTTGAAACGAGATAATCTTTTGTACGAATAATTTATTGAAATTGTTGATATATTAGCCATGCATAATATGTGCTTAATTTAATTGTGTATTGAACTCAGGATATTATCCCGAAATATGGACGGAGGGAATAATTGTCCCTCTGCGCAAGAAAGGTTCAAAAGAATATGTAAATAATTATAGAGGCATGACTTTAAAAGGCTGTTTATCTTACCTCTTTACAACCGTTTTAAACAATCGCATTGAAAATATCTGTTATGAAAATAACAGTATTTCGGACGCCCAATTTGGATTTCGGAAAGGGCGGTCTACGACCCATGCACTATTTATTCTCCATTCTCTTGATCAAACTTATTTATTTTTAAATCAGACAATATATGTTATATTTGTGGACATGATGCCATGTTTTCATACTATATATAGAAATGCATTATGATTAAAAAAGTATAAATGTGGCATACACGGTAAAATTCTTAGGATTGTTCGGGACATGTATTAATCTTGTGTTAAGTCATTGTCTTAAAAGTTTATATTCTTACTATTTTGCATACCCACTGGGGCTCCGACAGGGAAGGTTAAGTCCCCCTTCTTATTTTCCTCGTTTGTAAAAGATCTCGATTTGTTTTTTACAAAATGATGTTCAAATCCGGTTTGCATATTGACGAAATTGTCTTGATTTTACACATATTTGCTGATGATATTGCTATTGTAGCTAAATCGTCAGATGAAATTCAAAATCATTTAGATAATCTACATTATTATTACAATGTATTGGGATTAAAAACAAAAACAGAGAAAACACAAATAACGGTTTTTGTTTTCGGAAAAGAGGTGGATTATTATCCAATGAAAAGTGGACCTACAATGGACATGCCATTCAAGTTGTAATGATTTTAACTATCGTTGAGTTTTTTTTTGTTTTTATTATACTGGGAGTTTCAAATTGAATCAGAAACACCTAACTGGTAAATCATTAAAAGCAATGAATATTTTATTATCTAAATGTCATGACTATGATTTAAATCCAAAAATACTTTGTCAACTATTTGACGCGTTTGTTGATTCTATTTGAAACTATGCTTCGGAAGTTTGGGGCTATACTAAATCTTAGGAATTAGAAAGAATCCATTAAATTTTGTTATCAATTATTAAAGGCTAAACTTTACACATGTAATGCACGTTTTTATGGTGAGCTGTGTAGATATCCTATGTATATACATATATATGTCCGTGTCATACATATTGGTTTAAGATATGAAGAACTTAAAATTTCATTATTAAAACCAAATATAACTTTGCCGTTTCAGANGCATTATGTTTGAAAAGGTTACCACAAGGAATATGGCGAGATATGTTACATCAATTTGTAAAAATGTATATTCTTCTGTGTAAAATCTTTTCCAACAGATATGACATTTGGGGTAAAATACAAGTTTGATATGATCACATTTATTATCGAAGTAAATACTATCTTTGTTAAGAAAATCCGTGATTGACATTTGGTGAAGTTTTTCTGGTATACGACTATAATGTACCAACCGAAGTAAAGCTAATTTTTAAGATAGCGAATTAATACCATAAGTGTTAAATAAATTATATGTTTACACAATTTATAGTTAAGGATTACGCCATTATTTCTAACAAAGTCAAAGTGGTTCAATATATGTCGTTTCAATACTGGTAAACCTAGATAATTTATGAAAAATGAAAGCGTTTCCATATTAACTTTAACCAAATTTCAACATGTTATTAAACACTGACATTTGTTTTTTTTTATGCCCCAGAACATAGGTTCTGTGGGCATATTAAAATCGAACCGTTAGTTAGTTAGTTTAACTTAGTTAGTTAGTTAGTCCTTCCGTCCAGAATAGTTTCCGCTCAATAAGTCAAGCAAATGTCATCAGATCTTCACCAAACTTAATAAAAATGTGTAAGGCAATAACATCTAGGTCAAGTTCGATAATCAGCCAAATTGACCTAGACACTCCTGAGTTACGGCCCTTGAATCATCGTACTTTTTTTTCTCGTTTCCGTTCAAAAACTCTAGCAATTGTCATCAGATCTTCACCAAACTTCATGAAAATGTGTAAGGCAATAGCATCTAGGTCAAGTTCGATAATCGGCCAAATTGACACAGACACTCCTGAGTTACGGTCCTTGAATCATCGTAAAATTGTGTTTTTTTCTCGTTTCCGCTCAATAACTCAAGCAAATGTCATGGGATCTTCGTCACACTTCATGAAAATGTGTAAGGCAATAGCATCTAGGTCAAGTTTGATAATCGGCCAAATTGACCCAAATACTTTTGAGTTACGACCCTTGAATCATCGAAAAATTGCGTTTTTTTCTCGTTTCCGCTCAATGACTCCAGCAATTGTCATTGTATCTTCACCATACTTCAAGAAAATGTGAAAGGCAATAATATCTAGGTCAAATTTGATAATCAGCCAAATTGACCCAGACACTTCTGAGTTACGGTCCTTGAATCATTGTAAAATTGTGTTTTTTCTCGTTTCCGCTCAATGACTCAAGCAAATGTCATAGGATCTTCGCCACACTTCATGAAAATGTGTAAGGCAATAGCATCTAGGTCAAGTTTGATAATCGGCCAAATTGACCTAGACACTCCTGAGTTACGGCCCTTGAATCATCGAAAAATTCCGCTCAATAACTCAAGCAATTGTCATCGGATCTTCACCAAACTTCATAAAAATGTGTAAGGCAATAAAATCTATGTTAAGTTAGATAATCAGCCAAATTTACCCAGGAACTTTTGAGTTACGGCCCTTAAATCATCAAAAATTTGCGTCTCCGCTCAATTACTCAAGTAATTGTAATCGAATCATCACCAAACTTCTTGAAAATGTGTTAAGCAATAAGATCTACGTCAAGTGACATAATCAGCCAAATTGACACTCCTGAGTTACGGCCCTTGAATCATCGAAAAATTGCGTTTTTTCTCGTTTCCGCTTTATAACTCAAGCAATAGTCATTCGATCTTCCCCAAACTTGGTCAGAAGTTGTATCTAGATAAAGTCTACGCCAAGTTCGAACATGTGCCATGCCGGGCCAAAAACTATGTCACGGGGTCACTTTGTGCGTTTTAAACATTATTTGTATTTGCCCAGCATTTGGAAACATTAGTACAAAATACATTAAAACATGTTATTATAAAATACCATCTATATATATCTATCTATTTGGTCGACTAGCCATTCTGTTACACTCTATCATCAAAGCAGTGTGTGAATGTCGAGAAGCGACTAGCCATTCTTTTACAGTTATCATCAGCATCAGAGCAGTGTGTTAATGGTGAGGAACGACAAGCCATTTTGTTACGCTCTAGCATCAGAGCACTATGTGAATGGTGAGGAGCGACTAGACATTCTGTTACACTTTAGCATCAGAGCAGTGTGTGAATAGTGAGGAGCGAGTAACGATTATGTTACACTCTAGATAGCATCAGAATACAATGTGCATGTTGAGGAGGGACTGTATTTTATGTTAAACTCTAGATAGCATCAGTGCAAAGTTTAAATGGTCATTAGCGACCATCCATGAGGTTACACTCTAGATAACATCAGGACAGTATGTGAATGTTTAAGTCCGACCATCCATTCTGTTTTACTCTGGACAGTAATTGAATTGGAATGGGCGGCAAGCCATTCTGTAAGTCTCTAGTAGCATGTTATTTAAGACGTTCCGCAAGATTATGCATTCGGATTTGCAGATATTATGAAGATCTAGCGCATTGTTATGCATTTAAATTTAGATATCAGATGACAATAAGAGCAAAGCTATGTTTTTTAGTTTGAACATCTGAAGAAGATCTAGTGCATAGCTTTGCATTTTGATTGCAACTCCTGATGTTGCCGACCTATGTCACTTCTCAGAATATCTGAGGAAACCTATATGTGTTTTTTATACTGATGCATTCTAATTTAAATATCAGATGTCGATACAGTGCAAAGCTATGCTTTATTCTAAAGATCTAACATCCAACTTCATTAACAGTTTAAACATAATTATATGGGTTAACTATCCAACAAGTTCATATAAACCTACTAAGTTAATAAGTTGGTGAAATATTTTATTGTGTTTATTCACAATAATGTAGAAGACGTTTTTAAATATTATTTACCTAGAAGACATTTTCTTATATTATTTGAGTAGAAGATATTTTTATATATGTTTTACATGAAATGCAAATTTAGAAGTGCTCTTATATCTGGCAGTTTTCTGGAATCGCTATACATTTAAAACATACGCGTACTAAAATAATTACTTCTAAAGTGTCGTCCTTTGTTGTGTAAATTTAAGCTGCAAACTCTTCCTATCTCTTTTAACGCTGTTGTCACTTGGTAAAATAAAAAAAACCACGAACATGTACTAATTCGGTCAATTGAGAAACATAAATATGACCCCGATCTCAGTCTTAGATATAGATGGCATCAACCTCAGGTCTCAGCAAAATGAACAAGTCCTTCTATTATCTGTTTACTTATCAGCCTACGCGCTTTTCTTCCTTTGCGATGACTTCAGGGTGCTCAACAACATGTCTTGGTGGTAAGTAAAATGTTCTTATCTATACTGTATTGCATCGTTGAGTTGTAGTTTTGAAAGTTACTATTATCTCAGTGAAAATAACTGTCTCTGTATAGATTTTAGTTATTTAAATTCAATAACATTTCATTCAAAGGGTTCTTATACTTGCAAATAATGGAAAACTGTCTGGCATTTTAGTGCCACTATATATGCATAACGAACACATTATATAAAGATGATTAAACAATGTTGGAACGAATGTTAAGTATCTAATGAGTGGAATTTCCGGACGAAAGAATTTCAACCAATGTCATATAAGGTGGTTTGCATGACTACTGACCATGTGATCTATGAATTGCTCCTACAGGCTGCGACGACGCCTTAAANGTAAAACGTTTTTGTCTATACTGTATTGCATCGTTTAGTTGTAGTTTTGAAAGTAACCATTATCTCAGTGAAAATAACTGTCTGTGTATAGATTTTAGTTATTTAAATTCAATAACATTTCATTGAAAGGGTTCTTATACTTGCAAATAATGGAAAACTGTCTGGCATTTTAGTGCCACTATATATGCATAACGAACACATTATATAAAGATGATTAAACAATGTTGGAACGAATGTTAAGTATCTAATGAGTGGAATTTCCGGACGAAAGAATTTCAACCAATGTCATATAAGGTGGTTTGCATGACTACTGACCATGTGATCTATAAATTGTTCCTACAGGTACGGCTGCGAAGACGCCTTAAACTTTATAACCAGCACGTCACCAGCAAATGCCCCTACACCGCAGGCGCAGTTGCCAGAGTTGGTCCCAATGATCTGGAGCAAGCATAGCAACAACGTGTCCTGGTGGATCCACATACCTAGCAACTCGAAATACGTGCCTGGCTTCAACAAACCTGATGTGCATGATCAGGCGAATATGACCCCGTAGGAAGCAGCGACCTACTGGCCCCTAATTGAGCACGCTGCGGAAGGGATACCACTCGTGGCACCAGATTCGGTGGCCAAGAATTTCCATCGGCTAGATCAGTTTTTTGCATTTGTGCCACAACTGTCGCATTGACTGCCTAGCTGCGTGTACAGTTGACATTTAACACATGAATACAGTATTCCTAACGTCAACATATATGATTATCAATGTTTCATTTATCCTCGCGTATACCATAAACTATGTTACCACAAACAGATCATTCTTACGGAGACAATGTGCTATAGTATACAGGCCTCACACCTCATCAAGTTTTCTCATGCTCGTGTTTATCCCAGAAACTGTACAATTGATATCTGAAGCAGATTTGGGTTACAAACAATGTATAATAATACACCCGATGCACATTTATTCATGTTGCTTATCCATGATTATTGTTGCAAATGCTTTTCATCACAGAAGCTTAACAATCGATACCACAAGCAGATTTGGGTGACTGAGTTTGGTTGCGCCTAAATGGCAGACGAGGAATCGCAGCTGCCTCTTATGCAGGCACTACTTCCAAGGCTGGAGGCGGCAGACTATGTGTTCAGGTAGCTGATGCAAGAATACGCAACGCGAGCAACATTAACACATACTGTAGATAAGCTTTTTGTAAAAGCCTTTTACCTATTTCGATATGATAGCGGATAAGACATACAAACATTTAAAGGCAGTATATCTTAATGACATTTTAGTATCTGAATTAAATATTTTTGAAAGAACTTATTGCTTTCTTTATCGCCTTTACATTGTTACATACCATCATTAAATGCATGAATGTATGACCATTAATGTATTGGTTCACTCAGCTGACTGAGTAATGACATTTTTACTGCAGTGTTTGGTCACAACCGACCTCAACATGGAAATTTGCTTTTAAATCTTTAGCAGTCTATTTTAGTTCATTTTTAATTTAATTATTGATATACTTATCAAAATACTTCTTTTACGTATAGTAAGCGACAATACATTAAAATATGTTGAATTTTTAATAATTAAAGGGAAGAAACTCATGAAGTGAAACGGTAGTATAGGTACTTATGGTTGAGTCTCAAAACTAGTAACATAGCACTTTTACAGAAAATTTCAGATAAACATTTGATCGCATCTTATTTTTTCCATTCAGTTTACTCATCATTTGTGGCGTCGGCATTTATCTACGATCAAGTCCGATAATGCCCTCATATATTTGCATTATTCTAATGCACACATGCAGATACTCGTGGTTCATGGCCCGGGTCAAGGACGATTCTGTGGGCGGGTTTGTGCGCACGTCCATGAATGTGCTTGCCCGGGAGTCCCCTACCCTGACGCGTCTCGGACATTTCTTTATCGACTTCAAGCCCGGACACGGCGGTGTTCCCGTCGGTTTACGGCGTGTCGAGGCGCCTATGCTGTTGTTATGTATAATTTTATTATTAAACTTTAGTTGCTACTCTCTTTATATCGAAAGGCAATTTGACATTTTCAGCTTATCTGATTTGTTCAGTTATACCTGTGCTTTATACACAAACATTTCTAAAGCAGCAACTTAACTCATAAAATGTTGTAACTACTTTTTGTTCTTATTCATGCATATAGTATGTCAGTTGAGTTACTCAGATACAAAACCGTGCATCAACACCTATTAGAGAGTTACTAGGGTTTTAAAAACCAAATTGCGTTAACAGATGATACAATGACGATAATGGCAATGATGATGTCGATAATACTGGCAATGGTGTTGATGATGATGTTGAAGATGATGATGATGATGATGATGATGATAATGATGATGATGATTATGATGATGATGATGATGATGATTATGATGATGATGGTGATGATGATGATGATGATGATGAAGATGATGATGATGATGATGGTGATGATGATGGTGATGGTGGTGGTATTGGTGGTGGTGGTGGTGATGGTGATAGTGGTGGTGGCGGTGATAGTGGTGATGGTGATGATGATGATGATGATGATGATGATGATGATGATGATGATGATGATGATGATGATGATGATGATGATGATGATGATGATGATGATGATGATGATGATGATGATGATGATTCGTTTAAAACAAGAACTGTTAACGTACATACACTTAATTCTATAATACCATTTGATTTAAACCTCAAGAGAGGTAATTATTATGCTTTGAACTCGTAGATAATGCCTTCAGATAAGTTCAGCGTTTCAATATTCAATCATTAGTTTTTAGATTCATGCTGAATGTGCCGTTTAAGACGAGCATGTAAGACCTGTACAGGCAGATACGGTACGAAGCGTTAAGAACTTTAAGTTCCGATTTCCCTCACTCCTCATAACATATCTTGGTAGAATTGATGAAGCGGTTTAAAGGCAAAGAGGCAAATTCCCTATAAGTGCAAAAGTGGTAGTTCATAGAGGTTTCCGTAAAATATCCTTGTAAAACTATCATATAATTCTTTCTCTTTGCTGTGAGGCTCTACATAAATCAACCCGTTGCATCGTTGCCTCTGGAATCAGAGTGTACCGGTGATCCATGTGTTAATTGATAGCATTAAATGCACTTGACACGTAGAAGTGCTAATCATTGCTGACGATGCCTACAATTAATTTAGGTAAACATGTTTACTAAGTTTCAACGGGTCCAACGACAGGAAATATAAAATATGAGCTTTGTCTTAAACCAATTTAATGCTTGAAAAGGCAAAACAAAACAGTAATTTACCAAACGCGTTCATCCACTTAAACTAAAATGTTGATTTCAGTCAAAGTATNCGTCACCTTTACTTGATAGGACATTCGCATGATGTGTCAAAACTTTCATTTTAGTATTTTTACTGTATATATTCAACAGTTAGATAATAAATGTACATTCCGCGCTTGTTAACCCCAGTTTAAGACTTTGAACCGCAGTTTACACTCTTGAACTCGGGTTTAAAGAATTAATGTGCAAACGGCACTTTGAACTCGGGTTCAAAATTTCTTAACTATATAATTAACTGTTAAATAATTAATGTGCATTCCGCGCCTCTTAACCGCAGTTTAAGACTTTGAACCGCAGTTTAAAGTCTCTTAACCCTATAGTTAAGAGAAGACCAATGAAATCGCGGCATTTACCTTCTATATATAGCTAATTGTGGTTTAAGCTCCGCTAATTGGTTGTCTCAGATAACAGATTTGTATCTATTTTTAGACACACTTTGAACTGCGGGTCAAACTCTTGAACTCGGGTTTAAGGATTTAATGTGCAAACGGCACTTTGAACTATGGTTCAAAGTCTCTTAACTATATAGTTAACTGTTAAACCGTGGTTTAAGGACTTAATGTGCATTTCGCTTGCCATACATTACAGTTGTTCATAACAGGTAGATCTGTAACTTCGAAAGATTGCAAAACCACTTTGAAGTTTTCTATATATCTTGAAGAGCTGTTTCAAACGTAGGTAATAATTCACTAGCTTGATCCGCCGCCATCTTGATAGAAATATGCGAGGAGAAAAACGGTATCACATGACGAAACAACGGGCGTTTATTGGTTCAATATTTAATGTGCATCTCCGGTTTAAGAGACAACCAAACAGAGGAGCTTAAACCACAATTAGAAGGTAAATGTCGCGATGCCATTGGTCCTCTCTTAACTATAGGGTTAAGAGACTTTGAACTACGGTTGAAAGTCTGAAACTGCGGTTGAAAGTCTTAAACTGCGGTTCAAAGTCTTAAACTGGGGTTAAGACGCGCGGAATGCACATTAATTATTTAACAGTTAACTATAGGGTTAAGAGACTTTGAACCCGAGTTCAAAGTGCCGTTTGCACATTTATTCCTTAAACCCGAGTTCAAGAGTTTGACCCGCGGTTCAAAGTGTGGCTTAAAATAGGTACAAATCTCTTATCTACATAATTGAGAGACAACCAATCAGCGGAGTTTAAACCACAATTAGAAGGCAAATGTAACGATTTCATTGGTCATTTCTTTACTATAGAGTTAAGAGACTTTGAACCGCGGTTCAAAGTCTTGAACCATGGTTAAAGGAATTAATGTGCAAACGGCACTTTGAACCCGGGTTCAAAGTCTCTTTACTATATAGTAAACTGTTAAACCGTGGTTTAAGACATTAATGTGCATTTCGCTTGCCATATGTATGCGCGCTGTATGCGAGCGACACTTATAAGTTTTTTATTTCGTTGTTGCGATAACATACATCGCATGTGTAGTTGTAAGCACGATATGTTTAATATAAATTAGTATAGGTCATCTACTATGTAAATGCACCGAAATGATATCACGAATATATGTATGTTAATGTTAATCAAATGTGAAAGGAGAATATGTATCCCCCATACTATTTTCTTTCTTTTTGAATGACATTTATTCACTTTTCTATAATATCATATATGTTGACTTTATGTCTTTATTGTTTAAATGTTTTGTTCTGTTTGTAAATATTGAACAAGTGTTAATGTATAACATGTTCCTCGTGATTTTTCTCTGTACTCCTAATTATTTTATGTTTCATCCCCAATACTAATTGATCAAATATGGTTCGTATGTGTTGTATTACTTGTCAATATTTTCTCCCTTTAAATGAAAGAAGTACATGTTTGATGTATAATATGTAGTCCAACCAATAATGTTTTATTGTGTAGTTTTTGCTGATATTGTCATGTTACGCATAAACTGAGCCTAACCTGTTTCAACTTAAAAGGCTTATTTCTTAGGATAGTTCTTTTGTGTTTTGCCCATTTTAAGTTCTTCAACAAGACAAAAAACGACAAATACACATTCCGGAACGTCAAAAAGAGCGCCGATGAGGCAATAACGAAATGTTTCGGTTGTTGACGTTCTGGCGGGTTGTATTAATCATTCCTCCTTTCCTTGCATCAAATCTTTAATTTAAACAATACCCGTGGGTATTCAACAAATTCGCGTAAAAGTGTCAGAACCTGGGCGGCGCTAGAAAACATTTGTCAATATTAAATTCATAGCCATTGATTCCAATGTTTATAAACATGTTATGTCCCCCAGTCTATACATGTACTGTGGGACATATTGTTTTTGAACTGTCAGTTTGTTTGTTGGTTTGTTTGTTGGTTTGTTTACACAAACTTTAACACTGGCCATTACTTTTGAACGTAATAAAAGTTATCAGCGGATAAATCTATCTAACTTTCGCTATTTTCTCAAATGAAACAGAACGAGATTTATCAGCATATTTTTCAACAAAACAGAATGTCAATGTGCGTGCACCTTTGACTATGCGTGAGTATTTTAAGACAGATAAGCTAGATGTAAAGCGTGTGTTAATATAACACTTGTCAATGATTGAATAATGATAAAATACTTTGACTGAAATCAACATTTTAGTTTAAGTGGATGAACGCGTTTGGTAAAAAGTTTTGCAATAGTAAAGATAGCAACTTGATATTTGACATGCATGTGTATCTCATGGAGCAACACATTTTGAGTGGTGAAAGGTCAAGGTCAAGGTCATTCTTTAAGGTCAAAGGTCAAATATATGGGTCAAAATCGCCCAAAATGGACAGAGTGTTTCACAAACACATTACTTGTTTATTTTTTATTTAAGCTTCCTCGTTGATATTCGTGTGTTGTTCAAAAGCATGATACTATGAACTTGTGATATCAAAAACGAGTCTTCCGCCTTCCGAGTTCTTAATGGCAGGAAATTATGTCATCTATAGTTTCCTGAAGTGTCTTCCTGTTTTTTGTTCGTTTAACCAAGGTGACATTTGTTTTGAAATAAAAAAACAAAGATATCGTATTTGCGCTATGAAATGCAAAATATTGTCTGGGCGAATCATTTATGGTCATCTTGATTACGATTAAGATAATTTATCTAAAGGAAGTTGTACTGTAAAACAACAGTAAAAAGAGCGTGAAATTTATTTATTATAACCTCTTTTCCAGCTGAATCGGCTGGGAAGAACTGATATTAACAGCACAAGGTACACAATCGCAAGTTATATAATATTAATCAACATCATATTCAGAAGAGCGTTCACAAACGATACCTTCGTCATAAACATACCAGATGCAAGGAACAAGGAAAGAAAACACGAGTTGTATAATACTTATAAACATCAGAAGAGCATAATGTAATTAACCCTTCGTCATATACATACACATGTTTAAGGAAAGGAAAGAATGTTAAAAAGCGACTCTGCACTAGCAAGAAATATCAGGCTTACATTGAATACACTGTTAACGTTTATCTTTCGTTCGTTTTAAAGGGTAATAAGTGTTATTATATTATTGAATAATTTGTCGTTTTTGTTGTTTTTTTAATAATGTATACACGTGTAACTGTGTATACGAATACAAGAGAATTATTAAACTAATCAAGAATCTTTTGTAATATAACCTCTTGATAAATCGAATTAAATTATTCACCAGTCCAATTGCTACAAAAACATTATTTCTTTAATAACAGAATTGCAATGCTGACATGTCGCCACATCTTAATTCAGTGCGGCTGTGATGGCGATAATCATAGCTAAGACGACGGACGCGAACATGTTGACGTCAACACTGGTGGCTCCACTGTGGGTTGTTCCTGTATTGTGAAAAGAAAAATAAACAATTTAAGCGATTTGTTTACACTGTTTTAAGTGTCCTGTATAAGCTTTAAATGTCAAAAATAAAATTCAATTCATTTCTCAAAAATAGCTGTTAGTGAAATAAATCGTAATTAGTAACCATTAAAGGTTTTTTTAAAACCTTTAACCGGTTTAAACCCTACATGCGTTAAATGCACCGTTCTAAGGCATTGATCACATATTTAATTAGTTCTTATGTTTAATGGTTTGCTGTTAATGTTCTTCTGTTTTGTATAGGCAATTGGTTCACATTTTTTCCCAATAATAAACTTGCAGTTTTAACACGAATATCTCTTGATAATACGTCTGTGTTATAAGTATTATAACTTTAAATTAGTCCCATATTAAAGAAATCATTTTGCTGTCTTAATGAATACACCTATCAATTGTACGGGAAGTATTTAAAAACAAAAATATTTGAAAATCAATGTGTTTTTAAATGTGTGGTCTTTGTAATAAACTGTAAGATGATTTTCCTCGGTCCGGCCCTTCTGAGTATTAAGGTTTATTACAATATGCATGCTTGTTCAATTATTAGGTTTATGTTGTAAATACTTGTACAATGTTGTAAACAAATGAGCAACGTATAGCACATTTTAAATCTACTAATACACCCTAAACACACAAATACAATTATGCGTTGTGTTATTTTAAAACTATTTACACAACTCTAGAGTGAACATGATTTATTTTCCACTGGAAACCGGAAATTATTCTAATGATTGCCACAATAATCGTTACTAACCGGAAAATAAATTATAACTACAACATAGGTAAAACATCAGCGGTGCACCACGTCTATTGGGTTATTTAACATAAGCTCATTTAACCCACAGAACCAATTGGAAGATGGGTCAATGCGAACAATAACAAGATGAATTATCAGTCACGAACATTAATTTATTTCATATTTTCATGAATACTTTATAAGAAATACGTATTTAACTATTGTCTAATGATTTTTAGTCTTACCATTAGCGGGAGCCGCTGTGCTAGCCGTTGTGCTAGCCGTTGTGCTAGTCGCCAATGGGGTAGACGCTGTGGAAGACGCTGGCGTAGCGGCCTGACCTGCGAACATAATAAAAAGCTATTAGGACATTGGAACCTTAAAACATACTCTAACGCCATTAAGTCATGGGGACCTGCAAACATATTCTAACGCCATTAAGTCATGGGGACCTGCAAACATACTCTAACGCCATTAAGTCATAGGGACCTGAAAACGTAATCAAATGCCATTAAGTTATGGGGATCTGCAAACATAATTTAACGCCAATAAATCAGGGGGACCTGCAAACGTTATCTAACGCCAAAAGTCATGAGGACCTGCAAACATAATTTAACGCAATTAAATCATGGGGAGCTGCACACGTTATCTTACGCCATTAAGTCATGGGGACCTGCATTAATTATCTACCGTAATAAGGTCACACGCACTTGCCAAAAAAATCAAACGCCATAAATTCATTGGAACCTGCAAACGTTCTCTCACGCCATTAAGTCATGAGAACATGCATACCTAAAGTACAGCTATAAAGTAATGGGATGTTGAAAATGATTGCTTCCACTGTGCATGAAGTAATAAAAAACGGGACATAAACCTTGTGGTATTGTATCACCCAACTCATCTTACTCATACTTACATAGTGTAAATTGCAGACTTGCCAGTACAAGCAGGACGAACATCGCTGTATACTTCATCTTTAAAATAGATTGTTATGGTTTAAATAACTAGCAAATTGGACATTTTGAAGCGATTTATATACTGAAAATCAGTGCATAGTTGCATTTTGATCTACGGTTAAAGACAGGGAAATATTATGCAATCTTGTATGTTATAGAAGTTGTAGAGAACCACTTATTACGAACAAACCATGGGGATCAAACGACAAACATTAAATTCAATATGTATTTTTTCAATGGATTCTGGCCACCCAACATTTAAACTTGTTTCACTTACAAACTGTTTAAAAAGACTTGTTCTACGAGTGATTTCGCTCGCTTGTTTAAACAAAATGAATGCATTCTTTTTTTATCTACTGACAATTTTTAAAAAGCATCAATCCAAACTGTGGACAAGTGCCTTTAATAACAACTCACAATTGCAAATTAATATGAACAACTAACATGCACTTGTCTATTTGTAAAGATAAACAGACGAAACAGGAAGAGGGCATACTTGAGACTTAAATAATCTTTCCCATCTAATAAACGTGCACGCGCACAAATTACAAGGTCTAACAAATAAGCAAATCTCTAACGTCAGTGTAAGATTTCATCACTTTTTTTTTATTTAGACAGTTGCTTAAACGTTTTAGTAATAGCGTTACTTGTATGCTGCTGGTATTATAATCTCAACGTAAATATGATACACGTCAACGATACAGTCAGACAATAGATTATTAATATATGCTTACAAAATATTATATGCATGTTTCATGGAATTCGGGACATTTACCATACTGAACGAATGCAACTTTAACAATTGTTTTAATCTCTATCAGTTTTTTTACATAAACGATAGCTTCACAGAACAATGTTGCGCATAACTCTTCTTAAATTAATGAAATAAACACGACTTTTCAAGAAAAAAAAATGTACATGAAAGCAAAACAAAATGTTATAAATACTTTTGTACTTTCATGCATGAACCGCCCGTCGTATGATACAGTGTATTTTTGTAAATAGATCTATACCGAAGCACATATTACTGTTCGATTGTCATAAAGTAACCGAAAGTGAAAACCATAAGTTTGACTTGTTATATCAATAGTAAGTTCAAACTAAAACACTACATAAACTGTCCGGGTCGTACCTAGGCAACCCGAGTTTAATCCCCGTTCCGGAAAACATGATGATATGGTTGGTGACCACAATACCGGAAAAGTAGGGTGTCCTTCGGGTACTCCGGCTCCCCCNCTCCGGCTCCCCCACCCATACTTCAAGTCCACGCCAAATTTGAAAATCTTTCAATAACAACTAGATAGCTTGAAATTGAAGCTATACTGCAAAATTCGTTCGAACATTCGTCCAGTAAGATGATAAGGTAGGATTGCTTTAACACACTCGGGATCCACACATAATTTCCGCCTCAGCCACGGAAGAACCTCATACAATTCGAAATACACAAACACAAACAAATATACACTCAAACAATACATACCTTTCAACGTTTCGTTGTCTTTTCTGATTTTTTTAACACAATTAGAATGATGTTCCCTTCAACAAGAATACTTTAAATGTTGCCAGATTAACGGATGTAACTGCGCCGTATGCGAGCGACACTATGAGATAAAGCACGCATTCATCGGGAAGTTAATCTATGCGACAGGAAGTTATCAATTATGTTGTTGTGATAGTATACATTGCATGTGTCCTTGAAAGCGCGATGTGTTTTTGCATAAGTTACTATAAGCCATATACGTTTTACATGCCTCTAAAGGATATCATAAGAATATCTTTGTAAGTGTTTTTAAATTTTATAAAGGCGACCAATTGCATTATTCGCAACTACGATAGTCTCAAACTTTAATTTTTAGTTGGAGTTTGCGAACAACTAATGATATGCGTGTGTGTTGCAAGTCGGTCTGCTCTAAACTACGCTTAGAACGATAACCACCGCATCTGCCTGTTTATACTTCACCACTGGTAAACTGCAGACAGTGAGTGTGTGTATGTAATCAAAAGTGTTTAACAGCTTGTGCGACGACATTGGCCAGTTTGTCATTGAAATCTGTACATATTGGCTGCTTTCAGGGAAAACGGGGCTTAATGCATGTCAAATAAGTGGTGTACACGATTAGCCTGTGCACACTGATTAGCCTGTGCAGTGCTCACAAGCTAATTAAGGACGATACTTTCTGATTGTATGGTGTTTTTCGTATAAAAAGAGTCTCTGGTACTGGGATGACAATTAATGCATATGCATTAAGCCCTGTTTTTTTCAAAATGAACCTTAAATTATCTTTTCTATAAATGATTTGAAAAAAAAAGTGATAATAACTTTAAAGTAACCTCGCTGACGAGGCAAATAAACAAAATCACTTTTAAATCCCCGGAATAACACTCTATCGTTTAGACCACTCGGCCATCCGTACTCTTACAGTGAGAGATGTATTTTATACTTTATATATGCAATCCTCGTAGAATGAAAAAAAATAACGAAAACAACAGAACTCTCCAAATGATTAAATCGTNTGTATGTTATAGAAGTTGTAGAGAACCACTTATTACGAACAAACCATGGGGATCAAACGACAAACATTAAATTCAATATGTATTTTTTCAATGGATTCTGGCCACCCAACATTTAAACTTGTTTCACTTACAAACTGTTTAAAAAGACTTGTTCTACGAGTGATTTCGCTCGCTTGTTTAAACAAAATGAATGCATTCTTTTTTTATCTACTGACAATTTTTAAAAAGCATCAATCCAAACTGTGGACAAGTGCCTTTAATAACAACTCACAATTGCAAATTAATATGAACAACTAACATGCACTTGTCTATTTGTAAAGATAAACAGACGAAACAGGAAGAGGGCATACTTGAGACTTAAATAATCTTTCCCATCTAATAAACGTGCACGCGCACAAATTACAAGGTCTAACAAATAAGCAAATCTCTAACGTCAGTGTAAGATTTCATCACTTTTTTTTTATTTAGACAGTTGCTTAAACGTTTTAGTAATAGCGTTACTTGTATGCTGCTGGTATTATAATCTCAACGTAAATATGATACACGTCAACGATACAGTCAGACAATAGATTATTAATATATGCTTACAAAATATTATATGCATGTTTCATGGAATTCGGGACACTTACCATACTGCAAGAATGTAACTTTAACAATTGTTTTAATATTTATCAGTTTTTTTATCATTAACGGTACCTTCACAGAACAATGTTGCGCATAACTCTTCTTAAATTAATGAAATAAACACGACTTTTCAAGAAAAAAAAATGTACATGAAAGAAAAAAAAATGTTATAAATACTTTTGTACTTTCATGCATGAACCGCCCGTCGTATGCTACAGTGTATTTTTTTAAACAGATCTATGCTGAACACATATTACTGTTCGAATTACCGAAAGTGAAAACCATAAGTTTGACTTGTTATATCAATTATACGTTCAAACTAAAACACTACACAAACTGTCCGGGTCGTACAACCCGGGTTTAACCCCCGTTCCGGAAAACATGATGATATGGTTGGTGACCTACATTCCGGAAAAGTAGGGTGTCCTTTGGGTACTCCGGCTCCCCCACCCATACTTCAAGTCCACGCCAAATTTGAAAATCTTTCAATAACAACTAGATAGCTGGAAATTGAAGCTATACTGCAAAATTCGTTCGAACATTCGTCCAGTAAGATGATTAGGTAGGATTGATTTAACACACTCGGGATCCACACATAATTTCCGCCTCAGCCACGGAAGAACCTCATACAATTCGAAATACATAAACACAAACAAATATACACTCAAACAATACATACCTTTCAACGTTTCGTTGTCTTTTCTGTTTTTTTAACACAATTAGAATGATGTTCCCTTCAACAAGAGCACTTTAAATGTTGCCAGATTAAAGGATGTTACTGCGCCGTATGCGAGCGACACTATGAGCTAGAGCACGCATTCATCGGGAAGTTAATCTATGCGACAGGAAGTTATCAATTATTTTGTTGTGATAGCATACATTGCATGTGTCCTTGAAAGCGCGATGTGTTTTTGCATAAGTTACTATAAGCCATATACGTTTAACATGCCTCTAAAGGATATCATAAGAATATCTTTGTAAGTGTTTTTTTAATTTTATAAAGGCGACCAATTGCATTATTCGCAACTACGATAGTCTCAAACGTTAATTTTTAGTTGGTGTTTGCGAACAACTAATGATATGCGTGTGTGTTGCAAGTCGGTCTGCTCTTAACTACGCTAAGAACGATAACCACCGCATCTGCCTGTTTATACTTCACCACTGGTAAACTGCAGACAGTGAGTGTGTGTATGTAAACAATAGTGTTTAACAGCTAGTGCGACGACATTGGCCAGTTTGTCATTGAAATCTGTACATATTGGCTTCTTTCAGGGAAAACGGGGCTTAATGCATGTCAAATAAGTGGTGTACAAGATGAGCTTGTGAACACTGATTAGCCTGTGCAGTGCTCACAAGCTAATTAAGGACGATACTTTCTGATTGTATGGTGTTGTTCGTTTAAAAAGAGTTTCTGGTACTGGGATGACAATTAATGCATATGCATTAAGCCCTGTTTTTTCAAAATGAACATTAAATGATCTTTTCTATAAATGATTTGAAAAAAAAGTGATAATAACTTTAAAGTAACCTCGCTGACGAGGCAAATAAACAAAATCACTTTTAAATCCCCGTAATAACACTCTATCGTTTAGACCAATCGGCCATCCGTACTCTTACAGTGAGAGATGTATTTTATACTTTATTTATGCAATCCTCGTAGTATGAAAACAAATAACGAAAACAACAGAACTCTCTAAATGATTAAATCGTTTAATTTTGTCAATTAACCGAAACGTGAAAAGGTCCCTTTAATGTCTTCAGACTTGCAAATTGAATGAGTTCAATTAACTGTCAGATCTTGCATCATGAATAACTTACAGAATAAGTGGTTGCCTGTTAGCCTGTGGCCAGTAGATTTAAGCCCAAGAAACTCAATTTCAAAAGTTGGTTACAGTTGGGCTAAAAAGCAGGGAAACTAGCTTTTTCAAAGCTTGAAACAACTCAGTCCAATTAACCATAGAATACAAATTGGCGACTGTGGATCAATATGGCCTAGGAAATGATTCAATTTCGGCTCACAGCAAGACATGATGCATTACAAGTCTGTCATGTCGGCAAAATTGTTGCTCAATAATTTAAAGAAAATAAAGAAAGTATTAGATACACATAACACAACATGTACATGATTCTAGGCTTGTAATTCTTTAGCAAGGCAACCAAATTTCTAAAGATGATTTGCCAGTGCAGCAACCAATTGCGAAAAAAGAGACATATTGTTGTTCTTTTGTCTAAGTTATCTCTATAACATAAATATGAGGATAAACAGTACACACACATCTCGACCTGTGTTTTAAGACACACTCTTTATAACTTTGAATGGGTTGTGTTCTTTTCAAACTTTCGATATAAAAAGCTATAACATAATTTTCAAAACTGAGTTGCGTCTAAGATTATGCAATAGCGAACAACTTCAGTGCCTTTAGCGCTTTGATTAGTATTTGCAAACAATAATAATACATTGCAAAAGCCATTTCCAAATATGCAAGATAATTCAGTCAAAAGATGAGCTCTTTTGTGAAAAAATCAGTGCCAAATTATGTTTTTTTTGGCGCCATCAAAGCCCTATACAACTCTAATTTCGTATTTATTGTTTCGTGAATACCTGGTGTGTGGTATTGTTAATTTTGGTTTTGATGGCTTGCCATTATCAAGTTTCCGTTTTACAAAAGGGTGATAAATGGATAAATATACAATACGCGACCGTATAGTTTAATACCTTTTTAAATCTTTAAAGTCCTGATTCACACAATAACTTACAGTAAGGTAATTAAATATTTAAAAGAAATATTAAACATGATTTTAAATTAACAGATAAATATACAATACGCGACCGTATATTTTAATACTAATTTTATGATTTTTACAGTCCTGATTCACATAATAACTTATTGTAGGGAAATTAAATATTTTAAAAGAAATATTAAACATATCGTGATGCATCATATGCTTTTGTTTAAACACTGGGGTTTCCCTTTTTTATATTTTGACATTATTGAACTACATAACTGAAATGTGTACATGTCGTGTTATTGCCTGTTCGATAAATCACAATCAAAATGTAACTATATTTAAGATCGATTGCCATGATTGAAGTACATGGTTATAATGTATTTATATATGCTACTGCGTTTACAATGATATGTTTATAACGTTATTATATAGCAAAAACAAAAAAAACATTAACTTTCATGTGCTTTTTACCACGTTGCGGTTGAAAAACATTTATGAGTGTGAAATTAGCCAAAGTACCCGATTTAGCGGATTTTGCAGATTTACAATTATCGAAGCATGTCCCTTTAAATCGGATGAAATGTTCAAGTGATTAGATAGATAGTTTATTTGTGTATACATGTCAAGCCATTTACAATTCAATACAATGAATTCAATAAATAACGTAAAGATTTCATTATTATCATCTTCAGAGACATATGCATCACGTACAAACTAAATACAAATACTACGATATAACTTAATATTCTAACTTCAAATGTGAACGGTGCATTTATCACAGATCTAAATAAGATTACGACATGATGTATACACAGGATAACCCGTAAAGCCTATACATGTTAACATGAATAAGCTTATTTCTAACGGGGTCCCTGGATTTACTCGAACAGATCTTATACGTGACTATAAATATATAGTTTTTTTTCAGTTCTTAATATAGAATCGACATGATCCTACAAATTATGTCTTCTACATTGAGCTAATTCAACGCATTTAACTCAAATAGCACGTTTTAAGATTTTGATATCTGTCACGCTTGTGTGTGCTTCATTGTATATTGCAATTTATCCAATTTTTAATTTATATTGCAATTGTCAATGTCCTGTGCCCATGTTTCAGTGGCCGAATCTTCCAAACAAGAGTGTACCAGGACAATGGATTAACACGCGCTTGAAGAGGACACAAACATCCACCACACTGATCTAGCCACGTGCCGTCTATATTCGTCCCATGCACGAGACCATAAATCCAATTAATTGTTTGTATTAAGTTTTAACTTACAGTGGCTATTTTCAGTGTCCAAAGTCTTAATACTAGAGTTTACACAATTATGGACTAGTGCGTGCTTGTAGAGCACACAGCAGCTAAGAGGCTGATATAGTCACGCGCCGTCTAAAGTATTAATAGTTATCCAATTAAGCTTTTGTATATACTGTTTAACGTTAATATTGCCCATATGTAAATGGTGAAAAGTAGCTAACAATTGGGTCACATAAGTGGCTTTAAGTACACAGATACCACTCTGATAAAGCCATGTGCATTCTACATTCGTAAATTGCTCGCGGCCGTTTTTCTACTTTATCGTTTGTATCAACTCTAAACGTAGAGTAACTTTGTTTTATATGCCAAAGTCGCAAACAAGAATGTTGCCGAACCGTGGACAATGCGAGCTTTTAGAGATAAGTATAAGATACCACGATAATATAGTCATGTGCCGTCTAAATGTATCAGGGACAGATAACCATACATCCACATAATCATTCCTGTTTTAACTTTCTAACGTACATGTAAAAACAATTACCAAACAAGAGTTTCGCTGCAATATACACTAACTAACACTTTTTAAGTATACAACCCCAACAACGCTGATATAGCCACGTGCTGTCGACATGTAGCACGTGCGTTTGATAATTCTTCCGACTTAGCTTTTGAAAAGTTGTTTTCATCGTTTAATTTACTTATCACGTAAATTTGTTCATGTCCAAAGGTCGCAAACAAGATGTTTCCCATATTAAGGACTAGTACCTGCTTATAGAGAACACAAGCAGCTATCAAGCTTCTATAAACACGTGCCGTCGAAATTCATAACGTGCACGTGACCATTCATCATGATGAGTAATTGCATAACATGTTTAACGTAGTCACCATGTTGAAATGTCCAAAAGTCCATAACACGAGTTTTCCTGGAGTATCGACTAACATAAAATACTAACAACTACTTAGCAGTTACGTGTCGTCTTAACAAATTGCGCGCACCTGACAAAACGTTATTTGTTTGGCAATGTTTTACATAAATTGTAACGCACTTCAACCATATTGTGTGTATCCAAAATATAAGACGTTTTTTTTATCAGACATAAGCACCTATGACGCTGATAAAGTCACGTGTCGCCTTAATTAATCACGTGCACGTCAAAATTCAGCCAAGTTACCGTGTTTTTAGTTTGTTAACGTTTATTAACCAAGTGTCAGAGGCAACACGCCCCAAACACACAAACATCTGCAATTCTCACATATGTCGTCTAAATGCATCTTGGACACGTGACCATTCATCAAATTTAGCATTCGTGTATTGCCTGTTTTAATTGCAGTGTCTATGTTGAACGGTCAACAACTGCCAAACAATAACTTACATGGGTTACACACTAACGCCTCGTTTATTACAGCAATGTGCAAGAAAACAAAATCACACAATGACATTCATAGAAAAACATAATACTTGAATTGAAATAACGCACAAGGCATTTATTGACAGCTCACTGAAACCATAGATTTTGCCCAAAACTAGGTGAGCCCGACAGACATACGAAAGAACATCTGCAAGAATTAGATCGCTCCGGGGGGTAAATGTTTTTTACTCAGAAACGGGCCAATCAAGCTGCATACCCATTCGTTGGAAATCACACACACGGCATGTATTTATCTGCAGCCCACCATTATCAAAACAAAACTAGGTAACCCCAACAGCTGTAGGGATTAGGTATTAAACGCGAATATCTTTTGTTTGACAGACTGGGGCTTATTAAGGCTTATACACCGGAAATAATGCGTTCAGCATGTATGTAGACGACATTAAAGACCACCCAAATTAAACCATTGGCTCAAACCTAGGTCAGCAAGACAAGCAGCCGACGGGAAGTCTTTGTGCGCTAGTAGATAACGCACCCGGCAGGTAGGTACTTCCCATTAAATAACCGCGGTATGACTCATGTTTTGTTTAAGAAATGGTCCGTGAAAGGGACATAACTATTAACTTGAAATAACGCACCCTGCAAGCATCTTCTTCCCCCTACAGCACAGCATTATTAAACCCGTGGCCCAAAACAAGATCAGCTCTACAGGTCATGGTCAATCTCTTAAAGTTATTAAACTATCCACTGAAAGCAGTATCTACAGACAATAACCAAACAGACTTATTGTAAAAAACAATTCGCCACAGCAAAATGACGCACACGGCATGTATTTACACACCCATGCAACCCACTCGGAATAAAACCTCGGTCCTAAGCTAGGTCTTAACGAAAAGCAGCCAATGAGAGGTCGGCATACACTCGGTCGCTTCCTAGAAATATATCTTGTTTGTAAGAAAATGACAATCCAAGGTGCATGACCATTCACAGAAATTAACGAACACGAAAAGCATGTACATCACCCTGAAGTCCAATATATTAAAATATTTGAGATCTCCCTGCACAAGGGCGATATACTGGGATAACTCTTTTTTGTCATACAGGGGTAATTTAAGCTGCATATCCATTCACTGGGAGTATCATTCACCGAATGTGTGTTTTCCCTTGAAGCCCACAACGATTAAAACTGTAACCCGAAACTAAGTCGATCTGAGTGAACTGGATCAAGAGGGTGATAACTTATATTGTTTCAGAACGCGACAGTAAAGTGTGCTTACACATTCACTTGAAATAACGCAAACATATATATACACTCCCTGAAGCCCACTTTAATTAAAACCGTGGCTCAAAACTAGGTTATCCCGACCGGTAGCCAAAGGGACATCTGCGTTCATTTTGCCGCTACTACGGAATAACTTGTGTTTGTCGGAAAGGGGCCATTTAATGTGCATACATATTCACTAAAAGAACGCTTGCTGGATGTGTGTACTTCCGAATGACGCATAGCTTCATATGTATCTTGATCCGAAGCTAAGTCACCCGACAGGTAGCCGACGGGAAATTTTCATACATAAGGACAAGGTTAAGTTAGGTGCAATAAAATGTGCATACGCAAACTAGTATGCTGCTGTGGTGCCATGGGAACATCTTCATGTTCAGAGTATAATGACGAGCACAAACTATGAAATATAGTCTAAGCAATCACTTAGCCGATCATCTTGGTATTATTTCAATTGTGGGACATTAAAAAATGGAATCAACGTCAATTGCTTTTTTGAGGTATTTATATTATGCCTTATACAGATATCGGATTTTTTCTGTATATGTGAACAATGCACAGACATGTATTTTGCGAAGCCTGATAGTAAAGAAACACATGTTAAACGGTTAATATTGCTGGACTACAGTGTGAAGATTATTTAATGAGATGTTTAAGGCATTGCCAAATCGCGTAATGAGTACGATAACCGTACCTGTAATTTGATTCAATTTCAATAACGGGGGTATTGGGCATTGATGTTTTGAGTGTGCAACAAGGTATGAATGCAATGAATGGGTTTAAATTGTAATTGCCTGACACGCCAATTACGCAACGAGCTATACAAGACAGGTAATGAAAACATATTTTACGTTGATCTTTAAGTTACACTTAGCCACTATAACGCTTAAAATCAACGAAAATTTCGTAATATATTTCTTAAAATATAGTTAAAATATACACAATCAGTGAGTCTTTTTTTTAAGTGTGGCACAATTAATTCTTCTTTAATTTGCCGCAACGATATCTTTTCATACGACCCATGAACACTAAATTGGTACATGAACATGTGTTGAATATATTGTACCACAAAACATAAAAAAGAGCATTTTGTATCGGGTTTCATTTATGTTACCAGAGCACCTCTAACGTTGAAATTGTGGCTATTTCTATAAGAAACACTGATTTTTCTTATGTAAATTTTATTTTTCGAAATATATTACGAAATGTACGTTGATCTTGAGCGTACAAGAGTCTTAAAACCTATTCCACCATTATGAAATATTATACTGATGTTTTTTACAACATAAGAGTAGATAAAGAACAGATAAATACCAAGGTATGTTGTTATTTGGTTGAGACCATTTTGCAAAAATGAATCCGCTGGGGAGGGCAATTTAATGTTTGAGCTTATGAACGTTTGTTAAGTTGCACCATTTGAAATATAATAATATAAAAATTGAACCGTAGAATAATTTGAGGTTTATGTCCTCTCAGTATGGTCAAATAATGTTATCAACTCAAAGGGTTGAAGAAGCAAATATCGTCCTGAATATCGGTTAATTAAATTGACTGTATTTGTTTATTTACAACAAACATGACTTAGCTGGATACTTTTATAACATTGAACTCATAGTCGGATTCTCTTCCAATTATAATTAAAGCATTTGAACATGTTACCAATCTGATCATAATACATTCAACAAACTATTGATGCGTAAAGCTAATGGGCATTTGCTCCTGCTTAACGTCCCAAAATCTTTGCGTGTTTGTTCAGTCGAGTTTACCAGCTGCGTTAACAAAAGGAGCAATTTAAAGTTTGAAGTAAACACCTATTCGCGATGGCTTATGCAATCAAAAATCCGGTGAGTAGACTTTGTTTACTGTTAAACTTGTATGGAAGTCATATCGTATTATTTATTTTGAGTTATTGTTTTGTTTTATTTACGATTTACGAAATTGAACAAATATTTGGAAATCTGGTCAACCTAAGTGCTTTACTGCGTGTGTCTGTAAGCAGTATATTTATTTGTTGTAATGTGGCTGAACCATATTTACGATATTTTTTACATCTAGTTTGTTTGACTATATTTTGTAGACACATCGCTAACTTGATAGTTTAATATATTGAATAGATGGACTATATTGCTGTGTATTCACTGCACACTCTATCGCTTGATTGTTTAATTGGATTGCCTACAATTCCTGCACTAGTACACTAATCGTATGTGTTCAGTATTCGACAATAATAAAAAGTAGTGATCAAAAACAAAACATTCTTTCTTGATACCGTTTGTTGAGTTTCGTTGTTAGCTATATTACAACCCACACATCAGAACGACACATATTCAAGTGCTTCTCTTCAGGTAAACACAGACTATGCAAAAACATGTATTATTTGATATACACGTAAAACTAATGTGAAATTGAAATACGTATTCATTTTACAACGCTATGCTAAGTTTCGGACCTGGTTGTTAACATTGTTGATGTATTTATTAAATAAGACGAGTGTGTTCACTGCTAACAAGCACGACTAAGACATCTGATAAATACACTATCGATTGACTGTAAACGTGGTGTCAAATTACGCTTTGATTGGTTATAATTGGCGTACGCATGGATTGTACATGTAACAATTTCGGAAAACGACCGATCTATGCCGAACTATGTTAAACTTGTTTACAAAGGAGCGTCAGATAACCTTGGGAAACAAAGACTGAAACGTGTTTATTAAATTAAATTGCTAATGAAAACTTGTAAAACTAAATTGTTCACTAATCATTTTGTTTTAAAGTAAGCTAAAGGCTACTTTAGGCATTCGAATGAATACATCGTATACCAATTTAAATATCATATGCATTGCTTGATGTAAAGCTTAGAGGCTCTATATATAGAGGTTTATTATATATATGCCTTCCTTCCTGCCTGTCTTCCTGCCTGCCTGCTTTAAAACCCAACCGTCCGTCCGCCCGCACGTCCGCCCAGCAGCCCGCCCGCGCGTCCACCCGTCTGCCCGCCCACCCGCCNGTCTGTCTGTCTGTCTGTCTGTCTGTCTGTCTGTCTGTCTGTCTGTCTGTCTGTCTGTCTGTCTGTCTGTCTGTCTGTCTGTCTGTCTGTCTGTCTGTCTGTCTGTCTGTCTGTCTGTCTGTCTGTCTGTCTGTCTGTCTGTCTGTCTGTCTGTCTGTCTGTCTGTCTGTCTGTCTGTCTGTCTGTCTGTCTGTCTGTCTGTCTGTCTGTCTGTCTGTCTGTCTGTCTGTCTGTCTGTCTGTCTGTCTGTCTGTCTGTCTGTCTGTCTGTCTGTCTGTCTGTCTGTCTGTCTGTCTGTCTGTCTGTCTGTCTGTCTGTCTGTCTGTCTGTCTGTCTGTCTGTCTGTCTGTCTGTCTGTCTGTCTGTCTGTCTGTCTGTCTGTCTGTCTGTCTGTCTGTCTGTCTGTCTGTCTGTCTGTCTGTCTGTCTGTCTGTCTGTCTGTCTGTCTGTCTGTCTGTCTGTCTGTCTGTCTGTCTGTCTGTCTGTCTGTCTGTCTGTCTGTCTGTCTGTCTGTCTGTCTGTCTGTCTGTCTGTCTGTCTGTCTGTCTGTCTGTCTGTCTGTCTGTCTGTCTGTCTGTCTGTCTGCCTGACTGAAAGGAACTTAGGTTAACCGGTTATGTACTGTGCTATGTTTGCCTTTTTATAATTTGATCCAATCACGACCCTTGGTTTTAAGTGGACCACACCTAAGGTCTCAACTGGTTTATATAGAATTAAATAGAAAAGTAACTGTAAACCCCTTTTTTATCTTTTGAGTATCGTTTAATAAACATTGTTTTGTTGCTGTTTCTCGTGTTTTGATCTCGAAATAGTGTTCCAATTTTTGTTTTTATGTTCAACGTCGAGCGAATCCGTGTCCCAATATATCAATATAGGGAAAATTCGCGTTTTCGAGGGCATGATCATCTGCAGGCGCTCGAAAAATCCGATT
Organism: Dreissena rostriformis; assembly: GCA_007657795.1. NCBI lineage: Eukaryota > Metazoa > Mollusca > Bivalvia > Myida > Dreissenidae > Dreissena > Dreissena rostriformis. Next base: position 71,419 of record VMBQ01001281.1, on the reverse strand, counting down.
TTGAGAGCGCCCGCGGATGATTATGTCCGACAAAATGCGTATTTTCGCTATTATTGCATAAACAAAGCACACATACACAAATATATTAAAATGACATCAAAACAATATGTCTTGTTCATTCGACATCGAAAAAATAATTCGAGTATTTCATATTACGTCATACAGTTCAAGGTTGTGTTTTACATATGCCTCACTCGGTCATCATCAGAAATGACGAGGCTTTACCTTCGGATAGGCAGTTTTCGATTTTAAATGTGTTTAAACAGTGGGTTAGTGCAAATTTGAAATTTAAATTAAATTAAATAGCAAAAATTGCTAGGTTGTGGCCTTTAACCTGGACGCGCTTCCCGGTCAGCCATTAGTAAGGGAAGTAACTGCGCGTGGACCAGTTTATGGATATGAAAAACACATAACAGGGCTTGAACGGCACGTGAATCGCCTTGTTTATACACGATTTCTCCCGTTCAAGCCCTCCCTTTGCCAAGTTTCTGCATCCCGCCAGAAGGCATTATAGATGGAGTTTATGCAATAATCAATGAACATGCATAACGTGTATTAGGTGATACATTCCTAATCTCGTTCATGAGTTTTTGTACCATAATTATGAGCATAAAATAATTATCAGAACTTTGAACGGTAACTGCAAAGAAACTGTGTTTAACTCGTTTTTCGGGCTAACCGAATCCCAAACTTAACCATAATTAATCATGAACTAAACGCGTGTCATATCGATCTTAGTGTAATAAATATATGCAGACAGAACATTAAAACATAAATGCAAAATATAACACTTGAATCGATTACTGCAAGGTCACATAATTTACTAGGAGAACTAGGGTATCGGATATCTATTTTGGTTTGGATGGCACACTTTTAAGATTTGTAAAATATGGTTTATCTTGAATGTATTCGTTGTCCCTTAATTTTATTATCAAATATTATCTTATACAATTTGTTGTTACTTATAATCTTAAGTCTGCCTGGGTTCATCCCCTTTTTAAGAAAGTTGATTCATAATCCTTTGGTAGCTACATATCTTTTTTATATCTTTAACATTGCATCAGAGAAGGGTTGTTGATGAACATGTTCAATCACTTTTAAACAAGGCAATTTGATATATGATTTCCAGTTTGCTTTCCGGCAGGGGATCTCTACTAATTATTTCAAAGGCGTTCAATTTTAGCATAATTAGTATATCAACGTACTGTGTTTCATTGAACATTGTTGAACACACTAGGTACCATTTATTGTGTGTGCATATATTAACTGATGAACTCATCTGTATCAGCTATTTATTTGAATATAGACCGTTGAAGATATGTTACTTATAATTATCACCGCTGAAACTTTTCGGAGGGGATATAGTAATAGTCTCCGTCCGTCTGTCCGTCCGTCTGTCTGTCCGTCCGTCCTTCCGTCCGAAACTTTGTCCATAGCATAACTCCAAATCTTTTCAATTGATTTACTTTAAACTAAGAATAAAAACAGATGGCAACTAGGAGAAGTGCAGTGACTAATAACCATAATTATATCTACCTTAGTTTTTGAATTATCTCCATTTATTTAATTTCTTAGTGAATTTTTGTCCGGAGCATAGCTTTAAATCTACTGAAGGGATTTACTTGAAACTTATAAACAGATGGCAAGTAGGACAAGTGCGGTGACTTAGAATCATAACTCTATCTACCTTAGTTTTTGAATTATCTCCCTTTATTTAATTTTTGTCCGGAGCATACCTCTAAATCTACTGAATTTTTATATTTTTATTTTATTTATTTATAATTTTCAATTTTATAATTTAATTTCATAGTAAATACTTTTGCTTTTCAATTTTTAATATCTCCTTTTATCTAATTTTACAATAATATTTTAATATCAACACTGAAGTTTTCACTGTAAAATGAATAGATGAGTTTAAGGAAAAATACAGTGATCAAGAACAGTAACTGTTTATAGTCTTCTTTTTTAATTACCTCCCTTTCCTTTTTTTCCATATATTTTATTCTCTACAGCATAACTCCAACACTATATAACTAAGTGATCGTTGAAATATAAATAGATGACACAGGTACCATGTTTTACAAATATTATTCTACTGTCTAAAACAAATGTTCTCATACAAGCAAACACATTTCGGCGGGGATTTTGCACTACTGTGACAAGCTCTTGTTATATATTGTAATTGCTTCTGTAATATCTTTTATACTTTTTCACTATTGTATGCATGCTTTGTTAAACTCTTATCATATTATCGGATTGATATATTTTGTATTGTGTATGATTAAAATTACTTTCAGATCACAATGTATTGTAATTTATTTTAATAAATTGTAGTTGTTAAATTATGTTATCATTTGTTTAGCCTTTAAATGTGATGCCACCAAGTAACAGACCACAATGGAAATAGGCGCTTATTCTTTTTGTGTTATCATTGATAAAAGGACGCATACCATGGTTCTCTTATTCCCATACGTTAGTTTTATCTCTTGTAAATGTTTTAATTTACTTCATTGTATTGTATTGATATCTGTAAACATTGTTTATGTGAAACATACCAATTTGACCACAGAATATGGTCACGTGGTGTCAAAACGAATACATGGCAAATTAAATCTTCTAAAACTGCAAGTCATTTTTTATGAAAAACACCGGCAGATCTACAAAACACCGGTAGATCTACAAAACACCGGTAGATCTACAAAACACCGGTAGATCTACATGATTTTTAAAGATAGACAAATACTCATATTATGCGCCCGGGTTAAACTAATCAACACGTTCGCGGATGCAAATTTCGAACTTGATAATTAGGCACGACACAATGCCAACTCGTAAGATCAAAATTTATATACATTAATAAGTATATTTGTATACATATTCTGAAAGATATGTGTTTCTGTTGATTTCAAATTGTAATGAATAGCGTAACATGCTCCGAACACAGAAGTTTATTAATTCTTTTTATAAATTCCACTAAAGACCGTGACCAGATGTAAAGCTTTTGATGAAATGCAGTAAATGCTTATTAAAACCATGTTTAAAAGCAATGCTTTATTGAAAAATGTCATATGCACATTTTCTTAAACACCTTCTTACACACACATAATTACATCTTATATCCGTAATTTAAGACTACCCCGTACGTGGGCCCCATTTCTGTGGGGATGACGGAGGGCGCCATTATCCACGTGAGAGGAACCTCCGAGAGTCACCACTCAGGGTAAATATGCATATCAGAACGGTAACAACATTAATTGGAATTGTATTGCAAGAAAAGGATCGATGTCTGCTTACACTAGACTTGTGATAAACCAACAATATAAATGCGACCATCATAACATGTTAGTTTTTTATCGTCTGTTGTCTTTGTACAATGACACCAGCGTTCTGTTCCACACACCATAATCCTGATCAGTCTATAGTGTTCTTACACTCATAATCTAGACGTGTATATTTTAATACTTTAGAACAATTACCCCATATTTATGTACCATTCGACAGATTCCTGATCAGCCTGCAGTGTGGTGGCAGTACGGACCCAAGGAGCGACTGTGCACTGGCATTCAACCCGCGCTTCAACGAAACTCAGGTTAAAGCGTTTTTGTCTATTAAACGCGCATCATACGATGGTCAATTTATATGTTTTAAATGTCCGTTTATTGATCGGTATATCGTTTTTGGCGATTTCCCATCGTCCAGCTTTTTGTTTTCGTTCTCTAAATTGCGTTTTTGTGACGACGCTTGTTAACAAAGAACCGTTTAATATTTGCTGCATATTATATGAAGATACCAATTGGGTATTCGTCGGAAGTATATGTGTGTTCAATAACGAGCTGGTTTTGTCTGAATCAAAAACAAACAATGGTTTCCGCTCTCTAAGTTGTACAATAGTACATTGAAGTGATTACGACGAAATTGTACTAGTATATTTAAAATATTTACATGAAAATTTTGAGATTGGGATCGGTGCCTATATCTTACTGCGGGACAAACGGAGCAATTGCGATAAAACCACGAAATTTGAGATTGAGATCTTGACTATTGCTATGAAATGTACCAAGGGTATTGGTAAGGTCAAGAGCGATGCCACAACGATTAAAATATTATACGCGGTTTCATGTTTAATGAAATGAAAACAAATGAATCTATAACAAATAATCTAGTCGATTCATTCAATCAATACGTTGAATGCGCTGTTGTTAAGGTTAAGGTCACCATTTATAAAACATACTTGAAATAATGATATTTCATTAGGAAGCACTTTTTTCAAAAAAGTTGGTTTTACAAGTTTCTAGCTTTCGATTCAGGTCGTCAGGAACAGTCTTCAGAGCGGCTCTTGGGGACCGGAAGAACGTCACGGAGGTTTCCCCTTCCGGCAAGGCGAAAACGTAGACGTGTCGATCGTGGTTCATACAGGATATTATTCGGTATACAGACATACAAACAAGTACAATATTGACAATTACTATTAAGTTAACGTTCTTGTATACAATAGTATGCGTGAATTATGTTGTTCAGAAACGAAGCAAACATTTCGATCGAGGTTAAAAGAGCGAAACTGTGTTATCATATAGAAAAATTGTAAGCGCATTTAGCAGTTACACGTTAAACCCTTATCCGCACGTCGTACCATTCGCTTTAAACTGGGAAGTATTTCCTGAAATGTCCGATTTATAAGTATTTATTATTTTGTAACAAAATATAATATTCCGTTATGTCGATGACATGTTTAAGGTTTCTATGGAACAAGTCCTTAAGTGGCTGGGTTTACTTGACAAACAAGTAACAGTTGAGAACATATCTAAAACTTATATGTATCGCCATATCTCTACTATCTGCTCTAACCGATCTTTGCTGATCTTTATTCTATACTAAGGTGAAAGTGGACGGGCGCCCCTTCTGCGACTACAACCACCGCATCCCGCTACACCGAGTGAGCCACATCTCCGTGGAACAGGGGATCCGCATCCGGGAGATCGTCTTCGAGACATCCACGGGATATCCACATCCGGTGAGATACTGATAAGGGTACTTTACATAATGTTCTCTGCGACAGCTTCCTTTCCGCATCAGCGTCGGAGCATGAATTTATATTATTACTCGTTATTTCGATGAATGTCTTATGTAGGCGTGCAAAATGCACATACGTGCATGTCGACAGTATCGGTGTGTCCTAAATAAAATAACAATACTTTCGACATATCACCACAATATATCATGATGTTTTACTTTTACTTTATTTAAAAAAGCGCATTCATAATTAAGTGTTAATAAAACATGGCTTTTCAAGCAAATCAAAAAACAATATTCTCGTATATAGACCAAAACTCGCATTTTAAGGACATATTAAAATAGACATATACACATTTTCAAGAAAATACGTTGTTAAAAAGGAAAATGTCGCGAACTTAATTAATACAAATATATGTCGCTATATAGCGCCTTAATTCATAAACGAGTCCGCAGTTTCGGTGTAGAAATGGTAGAAAAATAATACATAGAAAATGTTCGATATGTAACATTTAGCGAACTATGTCGTGTATATTTCATTATATTTGTTATACCATGTTCGATAAACCTTGGCAACCTTCTATTTCAGGCGCCTGGATATCCCGGTATTCCAACAGGACCTGCTGGCCCTGTCGGGTCGATTCTCAATCCGGTGCGTGTACACTTATATCTCTTTCTTATCACGACACGTGTCCCATTCAGACATCTATCGATTGGTTCCTATTAGCATAATGTCACGAAGAATGTTTGTACTTATTTACACGCTATAGACATTTCTTTAGGTAGCGCCATCGAAACTATCATAAATGCAATGAAGATGCATTGAATGTGTATCATAAGTGTATTAAAATGAATACAAAATCTATGTTTATATCAACTGTTTTCATTGAGGTCATCACTTGTTTCATTCTTAAATTTCAATCCCTTAATTTACGTGTTTTCTAACTATTTACCATAAATATGGCTGTTATATTTGATAACTATTCTCATAAATCTTTCAGCCAGTACCGTTCGTACACAACATGGGATCCCTCTATCCGGGCAAGATGATCTTTATAAGCGGTATCCCTCATCCTAATCCAAGCAGGTTAATATGTTTACAGTATAAATTCTTAATATTCTTGATAAATTGAAAACAATCCTTTTGTTGTGATGTTCATGATGACGTTTTGTTGTGATGTTCATGAAGTCGAAATGTAATCATGGCGACAAATTAGACCAATACACAAACAAATCCAGAATTAAATCCTCATCAGGTTCCACGTCAATTTCGAGAGCACACCGAACGGGCCGGACATTGCCTTGCACTGCGACGTCAGGTTCAACTTCGGTGAGAATCATAACGTGGTCGTCCGCAACACACAGATGAACAAGAAATGGGGATCAGAAGAGCGCCAAGTCAGTTACTTCCCCTTCGTCCCGAATGCCTTTTTCGAGATGATATTCCTCGTGGAGCAGCATTGCTATAAGGTATGTGTTTGTCTGATTTAGTGACATGAACATGTTTGACTTAATTTAATATGTCATCTTCAATAATTCGGTTGTCAGTTAACACAGATAAATATTGGCATCCAAAAGAAACCACCATGCTAGAAACTCTGGACACCATTCAATAGTCATATTTATGTAAGTCAAGTGGTCTATTGACTTGCAAGGACTTTAAAATACATACGAAAATGCATCAGTTGTATCCATTACATGATAAGTGATAAAAAGAAAAGAAACAACCGCATTGGGACGGACAATGATAATCATAATGGGGAAGCCGTGATATATGGTTTAAAAGGCCAGATTTACAAACAACTCACACTTGATCAGGGAAACTGTTTACATATGTACTTGATCTATGTGTATATAAAAGTATTACTAACTGAAAACTAATGAACGTCTGCCATTAATGAGTACATGGTAGAAGGATTGCACTTATACACCAGTTCATGTCTATTTGTCGCAAAGTTATGTACCTGAGTCAGGATGATACGACGTTATGTACCTGAGTCAGGATGATACGACGTGAAACCCTTATTGACTTATGCCTTTGCTCACCGGTTCTGCACTTGATACATATGCAACTAACCAGGTTTGGTAAAAACTATAAATGTCATACATTTTAAAAATAAGATGAAGTAGACCATTATTTGGTGCTCCAAATCTCAGAAAAACGACCAATGACTGTTCATTTTGGAATGTACTTTTGCATGAAGCGCTATCTTATAAGTCATTTCATACACATCCGACAATGATTGTATGTTCACCAATCAATTTACGGATTAAATTAACTAAACAAACTGCATTATGTTTCATTAATCGGAAACCTTCAATATTTTTCTTTGACCGTTCCAAAGCAGTGATCCCAGCTTAACGCATGTGAAGTATTTTGTATTGCATTGTAGTATATAGGCCACTTGTCGGTTGCTTTTAAGTGACTGGTTCACAAATTTGCGTATTTTAATGAACATAACACGAATTTAAGGTTTAGAATAGCCCTGGGTTTTGAACCTGGGACCTCTAGCAAAAGCATAATCGCTTACACCACGCATGCTTTTGAATTTTCATTGATGCATTGTCGACTTTACCAGTTCCTGCTAAATTGTCGATAAAAAGTGTTTCATATTATTTATTATTTTATTCCCATTTCAATAATGATAATCAATAAACGAATATATATTTTAACATGTGTTCTTAGGAAAGCTAATGGGCTTCTTTAAATATAATGCATACATGTACATTAATTTTTTGAAATCTGTGACATTGTTTTGAAAACTGTCCCTTTGCCAAACTGTGTTCGAGTCCTTATAAATACAATTATAATAACTGTAACAGGCGATAACACCAATTTCGTCATTGATGATGCTCCTTGAACCTCATTATTCGTACTTCAGATTATGCAAATATTGTTTACGATTGGAGAAACGTGTTTTATTGGTTTATGTCGTCTGAAATTAATAATTGTTGGGATTTGTAATGTTTTAGACGCATGGCGTTGAAACATCAATGTCATGTGTTTTGCAGGTTGCAGTGAACAACAACCATCTTCTGGAATACAAACACAGACTGCAACCACTGAATAAGTTCACGTTCCTAAGAATAGAAGGTGACGTCAGAATCACGCAAGTGCGCTTCCAGTGATATTTTAATATGACATAACATTGCATTGAACATGCCGGAGCGATGGAAAACATTTCAGTGAATGACTTTAAATGTATTAATTCAGAATGATTGGTTTTTTTAAAGATGTATTTTAACACATGTGTGTTAAGTTTGTTTTTTAACCATAATTATGTCTTAAGATAGACATTTTTTTATTATACATGTAGATTATCCTCACACTTTGTGAACTGTTCGTTAATTGATAAGGAAGCAATAGAGAACATGAATTGTTTTGTTGGTATGTTTCTTTTTAGTAAAAATGCAAACATGAAAGTGTTTATGTTGCGCTGAATGTCGAGCTGCACATATGTAAACGGGCATTGGAACACATTTGTCATTGTTAAGCTACCCCCAAAAAGTCGCATAAAATGTTGGATTCGGACGTCATTATTTAATAGTGTTTTTTCTGAGTAACAATTACGCCTTATTGAACTGGCTGCCATCGTGCAATGACAGCGATATGTTTCAAACAAATCACATGATTCCACATGAAGATTGACCAGTTCGCTCAAACAAGCTTTTTTATTGGTTGGCCGTGGGGGGATTAGGGTAACATAACTTATTTCTTTTAAGCGACATGTGTTTTTGTTCGTCCATGTGGCGGCGATTAACTCCATCCGTTAATTCTTACTGTGATTGACAGGTAGCCATTGGTTAATTTAGCTGGGAAATTTAACCAAAGAAAAGATGCAATATTATGATAATATTATGCCGGCGTATTTTTCTTTTTCATTTTACCGTTATTCGTTCGCTGTCGTCATATTTATCAAAAATCTGATCAGTTACTTTCTTGATGTCATTTTATGACATTTCATAGCAGTAGAAGAAACATTATGGTTTAAATGGTCTTGCAATGGCTCATAAAACTTCTTGTAAACACCAGTTTAGCCACGGTATAAAATNTAACTTTGCACTCACACTTAATTGATCAGAAATGACGATGATCCCGCGTACAATTTACCACTCGCCAAATAAGCGATGGCTCCGTCGTTGTTGTTTCTTTTAATAAAAAAAATGCTTATTTCTTTTAAGCGACATGTGTTTTTGTTCGTCCATGTGGCGGCGATTAACTCCATCCGTTAATTCTTACTGTTCGCTTTCGTCATATTTATCAAAAATCTGATCAGTTACTTTCTTGATGTCATTTTATGACATTTCATAGCAGTATAAGAAACATAATGGTTTAAATGGTCTTCAATGGCTCATAAAATTTCTTGTAAACACCAATTTAGACACGGTATAAAATGTGGTGGTGACGCCACATATTCCATTGGTTAAGACCATTAGTTGACCAAATTGAATGTGGACTTTTCATCAACAACGCATGTCTGAGGCAAACGTCACACACACCGTTGTTTAAACCTACTAAACGATGGTTCGAATCGCCGTTTACGATTGTTGATATACCATATTTCTTATTTATGCATACGCTTTTTATTTTACACTAAGTCTTGTATAAAGAAAAGGTTTACATTGTCATATTTAAAAGTGTGAGGAATATAGGACCACATTTTGCAGTGCTATGATACTATTATGCCGGCGTATTTTCCTTTTTCATTTTAATTGTTATTCCTTCGCTTTCGGCTTATTTATAAAAATCTGATCAGTTACTTTCTTGATGTCATTTTATGACATTTCATAGCAGTATATGAAACATTATGGTTTAAATGGTCTTGCGCTGGCTCAGAAAAATGCTCCAATTAAGTATGCACAATTTATACGCAACATACATGCCAAAGGTCGGCGCAAAACCTCCATACAACGTCGATTTATAGAGCAGAAATCTAAAGTTATTTAGCATCAGTGACCCTGACCTCTATCGAACAGGTCCCTATGCAATCAGAACATAGGTCTACATATAATTTACCAACGCACACAATGTCAGTGTAATACCACCATACAAACTCAAGTTATTCAAATAAAATGTTGTTCGTTTTTATTTTCAGTAGCACTGACCTTGACCGTAGTCTGAGATGCCCCATATACAATTCCGAACTAGGTTTGCAGGTAATCTACCTGCACCTGCAATTTGCACGTAACACATCGTAAATTAAAGATATTGAGCAAAACTCGGTTTTCGTTTTTTAGCAACAGCAATTTTGATTTTACGCCACACATAAAAACGTTCAAATTGTTATCAAAGATTTGTGAAATAAAAGAAAATCGTATATACTGGAGCGAAATTATGTACCAACAGGAACATAAACTCATTTGACAGTTTTCATAATTTCAAAATTAAAAGTCATCAATTAAATTGTATTAACAATAAAAAGCGTGTGTGAAGCTTACTGATGAAATATCTTAGGGAGTTTCTGTGTAAGTTTTGTTTGTGATTTGTTTCGGTTTTATTTATTCTATTAATTTGTAATATCAGACAACACATGTATCGTTATCAGGCCGTAATTCAGACGTAGAAATATATCGTGTCGCATGGCTTAAGCGTTTTTGTCCAGCGGTACTGGGTCCGAATCTCAGCGGTGCAAACTGTGTTAACCTCTTCTTTTTTTGCATCTCTCTTAATATTATCATCTTAGGAAAACTTAATTTATATTTCAATTTAGGTTTGCATGTTAAATGGTACATGAAGATGCGATGTGATTCACGATGATTTTAAGTATCGTATTCTTTCAGAATACGTATCACCGAATAGATACGATTTTGTTTTCAAATGGGCAGACGTTGCCAGTAGACTTTAATTACTATATATATATGTATAACAAGCACAGATTTTGTAAAGATATGAAGGTTTAACCGGATTACTTCTGAATATTTTGAATTTTTGAAATGAAAATGTTAAAAACGAATTGTGAGGATTAATGTATACATTATATTCAAACAAGTGGAATGGCGCCCATAAATGAAGAAACTAATGAAAGTATAATTTCGTATTAAAAAGGGTGTGTAAACCTTATTTGTAGATATGTTGTTTTGTAAAACACACGTATTACTTAAATTCTGGGGAAGGCTTATTTCTTTTTAATTAATTTCTCCAATTAGAACATGTTCAGACAATTCCAAATAGTATACATTTTTAAATAAATTCATTTAATTATTTTTGTTTTAAAGTACAAATATCTGTGAACAAGTCCCTTTGCACGAGATGTTGTGTGTATGGTTGTGGGGAGGGAAGGGGGAGATGCGGGAGTAATATAAAGTTATGAAATAACTGCCTGATTCTTGGGGTGATTGCTTTTATTTAAAACCATGTTTCTATTGTAGACGACTGACATAAGTTTAAATTTATTTTGATTCACTAATAAAACAATTAAAATAGCTTTAAGGACTTACAGTCAACTCATGTATAAAGGCTTTTTGATGAATTAATTTATAACTTTATGTTCGCAACATACAATTAACTTATATGCTGGTTTTGCAGTGATGGTTCTACTGCATTAGGGCTTTACTGGGCAGGTATCTGGTATGCAACGACTTGAGTATCCAGTACAAAATAATTACACTACACTCAGTAAGAAACAGCTACTTGCTTTCATTTTGGATAAATTGTTTATATTTATACTCACTAACAAATTAATATTTTAATTGTATTATACTGTGTAAATCCTATGGTATATCTTCTGACTAAACAAGCCCCAGTCCATTAATGTCAAATATCAAAATGTATATGTTCATGTTATGCCCCCAAATCTATTGATAAGGGAGGTATATAGTTATTTGCCATTCCGTCCGTCTGCTCATGGGTTCGTCTATTCGTTCGTCCATCGATTAACGAGATTAATAAAAAATGCACGTTCCGTCTTACGTAAACAATGCTTCTTACAAAGCTTTGATACGTGCATGGATGTTGGCTTTGAACACTCTCATCAAAACAACATTACACGTCACCATTTCCTCAGTTTGACCTTGACATTGACTTCAATAATTCAGAAGCGTTGAATTATTATTTAAGAAAAAAAGGTGATACACATTGATACAATTGTGAAAAATATCACATTAACGAACACTTGGTCTTAAGTTCAATCACTGCTTACTATGAAGACATATCGAACACGCTTGAACATATGAAGTACGAAACCATTCCATGTTCCCATGTATTAACTGTATAATTATTATAGGTATTAAAGCAGAAATGAGGTCATTTAGTACTTAAAAGCATAAATTGTGTTTTTATTACGAACTCCTTGTCCATCACACAAAAGCATGGACTGTATAGGTTCGTTCATGTCTTTTGTAAGGGTTAACAGAGAATGCAGTTCATTTTATTGCTTTGCAAGACATTATCTTTGTTGCAGGCACAAATGATCCACGACTTGATATAATTATTCCAAAGGCATGGTACATTGTAATTAATTGATTTCACAAATTCTAGTTCTTGACATAGATTGTTCCTTTTAAAATGGTTAACTGATTGTCCTACCGTTTCGTAATGCAGTGACCTTGTTGTGTTCTTGAGGTTCAAATTCCACTTTGGACAGTAGGTTTTTTGTACACCCTCGCGTGTTTTCGAAAAGATCTTACATACATTAAACTTTGGATTGTAGACCTACATTTAAAACAGCTCGTGGTTTAGATCTGTATGAAGCATAGTTGAACTATGAGACTGGAATATGCATCTTTGCTAGAAATGATTGCAATTTAACTAACTTAATATGAAACTTTAAAGCATTCTTAAATTCTTTAAAATTAACGCTCTTATAAAGATCATTAATTCTAGAAAGTATGAAAACTATATTTTTCACGATTTTTGTTATTCCTTTATATTTCCAGAATATGTGCAAGAAATTGGAATGAAGAGAATGGCGATTTCTGAGGAACATCAAACATTTTCCAACATATCTGAAATTCTGCAACTTATTTGACATTTGATAAATTGTATAATATACAATCGTTAATATATTATATTACCATGTACATTTGTCTCAGAAATGTAATCAGTTTAACATTGTCGAGTTATCATGCATGGAAATAACTATCCTTATGTGATTGTTTTTGTAGTGATGATGTGCGAGTATGATTAACATTTATATTTGTATTTGTTCATTTCTTCACATTCCTTTTATACAATAGATAAACTTAAAATCAGTCTGCTTAGTTCCTCAAGACTGACTGTATATTTCTTAAAACAGTAGATCAGCAATTTAACTTTAACTGCCTTTATTGAAATTGCCTTCCTGTATGTAAATCATTTATTTCGTTTAAAAGACAAGTATACATGAGTTATGTCGTGTTGTTTCGAGAGGCACTACTCAAACCTAATATTGTAATACTTGTGTCACAATCTAAAACTGACTTCGCATCAAGGTCTTTCTTGTAAGTGTTATGTGATGATGCATTTCCGAGCGGTAAGTAGTACTCATTATAGACTGGTATGATTTGTACATTTTGATCTTAACATTTAAACGTTACGAAGTACAGAGGTTATTATAACTTTCGGATATTTATTTTATTATTCATTGAGCTTATTTATCATTTTATATCATTTTAAAATTAAATATTTCCCATGAATAGCAACACATCTACGAGGAAATGAATTTATCAGAATGTAGCCAAATACGCACTTCGATAAACATCGACACCAGCCGGCATCAAAAAATATCAGACCCATATATCAGTAATTTATTTTGGACACATTTATTTAACGTACTTTGCAGCTTTGTACATATTGAATGAACTTGTAAATGAGCACTACTTTTGCAGCTCTGTACATATTGAATGAACGTGTAAATGAACACGACCTTCTGCCAAAAAACCAATCGGCGTACAGACAAAATCATTCGTGTTAATCGGCTCTCCGTAGACTTGTTAATGATTTATTGGATGCTATGGAATATCAGGAAGTGACTGCTTTGATAGCATTATACCTTAGTGCAGCTTTTGACACAGTGGACCATGACATTCTTTTTGGACGTTCTTATGTGTCAATACGGGATCGGTGGAGTTGCATTATTTTGGTTGGACTCATACCGTCGGCCACGGAGCTGCCGCGCAAGCGTGAACCAAACGATGTCTTCGGCGCGTGAACTGTAGTGTCCCTCAGGGAAGCTGTGTAGGGCATTGGCTTTATCTCACGTACGCTGGAACCATATTTAACATTATCCCTCCTTCCATTTCTTAATACGTCTTTGCCGACGATCACACCGCACGAAAACGTTTTCTACCAAAGAACTTGAGGCTCAAACCATTTACGAACGAGATGAGTTCGCTTCGGAGTTGAACGGTTGGATGAAGGGTAACAAACTCAAAATGAATTCTTTAAAGACTGAACATATAGTATTTGGAAGTGCCCTACAGTTGAACACGTTAACCATCCATGAGATTGGCATATGTGGTGACAAAATCGAGAAATAGAGTACCATCATATTTGGATAACACTTTGAGTTTTAAAGATCACTTTAAGATCAAGTGTAGAAATGCAATGTTGAACTTTTTAAGATCAAAAGTGTTTGCAAATACCTGACACGAGATGCACCCGAAACCCTCGTTCTCTCCTTAGTGATTTCGCACCTGGACTATTGTAACGTAATTTTGTATGGGATTTCTGACTGTGATTTAGAAAAATTACAACGAATTCAAAACATGTGCGCTAAGTTAGTTTTGAATCGTAGAAGAAGAGATAGTTCTTAGCAGGCACTCTACGATTTACATTGGCTGCCGATCAAAGCAAGCATTAACTTTAAGATTCTCACTTACATGTACATGTTTAATTGTCATACTGGAAATGCGCCAACGTATTTGATTGAACTGTTAACACCAAAAGTTCAACGACGTTCCACCAGATCATCAGAGTCCTGCATCGAGTGTTACACCGTGCCATTCAATAAACGCAAAATAGTTAGCGACATAAGTTTTAGCTTAATTGGACCCAAACTGTGGAATAATCTACCATTGAGTCTGAAACAAATCTCCTCGATTGACTGTTTTAAAAGAAATCTTAAAACGCACTTCTTTAAAGACTATTTCTCATTGTTTTAACAAGTCAATGAACTTCAAAATAGTGAGATTTGTGACAGTAAACTAGAAGATAAATATGTATGTGTATTTATATTATTATTCTAGTATATCTTTATTGGTTTTAAGATGTTGTGATATGAAATTTAAGTTTTATTTAATTCTTATATTTTAATTTATTTATTTATTTTTTCTTTAATATTTATATAGTTTTATTTATGTAGATTATGTTCAACGCCATTTTAAATGTTTAAATGTAGAAATAGGCGTTTGAGCAAATAAACCAGATTCAGTTTCAGTTTCAGTACGGAAGATAATTGCAAAGTGTGTTCTATCACTGGGCGTAGCTTGAACAGCAAGCTAAAACCTCGGCATGCGGTAGGAACTACTGATATCAAAGTGGGCTGGGTATACCTGTTCTACGGGTGGAAGTGGCCAGGTTGTATAATTTGTGTGATGTAAATACTATTATTAGCACAGGTAAACCAGACCTTATTCGACCAGCATTTGAGGAATGAGTTGTCTATATATATACCATATTGGATCTGGAAGCATAAAAGACTGTGCTTATTTATCGGAACAGAATAGCTTGATTCCTTACTAGTTTTGTTGAAACGTAAATTAAAGTATATGTATATTCAGCTCAAAGGTATACGATATAGTATTATAATCGTATTCTATAATAAAATCTTAACATGATAACTAGTAAATATTGCTTCTAATTTCGTCACACTCAATATGATCAAAGACATAATATTTTCGTCTATGACAGATATAATCATACTTGAATTATCTGAACTAGTATTAGGATGTTGAGACATCATCAAAAATTGTCATTTTACTTTGATAATGCATCGATATTAATACAGAGTAAAATTAAACAGGTACTTTAAATTTGTCCAGGCAAGTTTTATTGATAAAAACCCGCGTATAGTTTCAACAAAAATCGTTGCGAGTGAAACAACAATCGTGCAAAATATCTCCAAATTGGATGGAAATATTTCCAAAGACTGATGAAACATGCACGCATTCAGACAGATATAAACGTTCCGGTAGCAACAGCTTCTCTACATCACATGAGTAAGGTCAAAGGTTACGTTCAGATTGTATCTTGACATTGTATACTTTATATGAATATAGTGATTTAGGGATTTTAAGATAGTTTGGAAACGAACAACATTCTAACCATATGCAGTACATAATCAACGTACTGAAAGTACTGGTGGGACGATTTTGCTCAAATTATGTAGCTGTAAAAACCGTATACACCGTGATGCCAACCAATCATCTTTGTTGAATAAAACAGATGGAATTAAGGAAGGGTGACAGGCTGTCAACATAATATATGATTCAGCTATTGGGGTTTAAAGTAAATTCTGCTTTTCAAAACAAGTCATTGGCGTACGTGCCAATTCATAATTGCGAAACGTTGACATAACAGATTGTCCATAACAGAACTCCATTTAGTTGTCATGAAAATGAATACAATGAAGTTCAAATTCTAATAAAATCAGGCAAGACCAATATTGTTTGGACAACCCCTGAAATGCAAATACTAACTTAGACAACAGATGAAGTCTATGAAGCATGTGTATAGCTTGTTTCTTGCAAACCAACATATGAAACACTGGGATTGTACATATACTTTGATGAGTATAATGATATCTGCTTGGAAGATCAAGCCGGCATAAACAATAGTTAAAAAAACACAGGTTTGTATGAGATATTAAGCTATCAACTATGCCCATTTCTGAAGTTCTAAAAATATGTCCTTTAAAACAGAATTTCAGTAAGTCACAGCTGGATAGTTCACTTTAATATGCAGGGGTTTACCTGGCCACTTTGGGAAAAGGAGTCTGGTCAAATAGGGGAATTTTTTATCGACAAAGTGGACCGACAAAGTTGACCGAATTGGGATTTTTTATCAACAATTATTGGCACATCAAATCTTTGTTTTGAATAAACAGCATTTGTTTTAACTTAAATTAACAGTTGCAGAAGGCAATAACCCCAAAAAATGATATACACTTTGGTAATGTATCATAGTCTTGTAAACTATTCGTGTTTTGTAGTAATCAATGGTTGTATGACATTCATATGCCGCTTTTTTGTAACCAGTTCAGGACTTTACAACACAGTTATTCCTCACGCACGTTAAACTAACGATTGAGTTAAAAAAAGATGCATTTAAACTAGTGTATTAAACATATATCTCTCTTAACAGTCAACTTCATAAGTCTTTAGACAATAATATGCAAGGGCTGAAAACAACGTCATTAGACAACTTCATATAGACGAACAGTCAGCAATGCTTGTACAAGTGAATTCCTTAACAGATATGGAGGGTTTTCTAGGAAGTTACTTAATCATGAAAACTAATGCAATTTGCAACATAATTGGACTTGAATATATGTTTTGAAGTCAGCAGTGTAAAAAGGGAATACAACTATCTTTTTGGAACTATAAACAATAAAAGTAGAATTTAAAATTGCATGATCGCGTGTTTTGAATTGACTGCAATGAACGAGTCAAATCCCTGTGCGGGACAGTTTGCTTGCAGAAACATCTGGCTACGCACAGCAATACGATTAACGTTTTCGCAATACAAATTTGCCGGTTGTTTAAAGAGGACGTTGCAAAATTAAACAGCTAGTGACGATGGCGTCGTTTACATTTGGAAAACCGGTGAGTTATATTTTTATAATTAAAGCCACACACCTTATTTGGCAAATTTAACTATAAATAAGAAACTCATTTTATCTATGCCAATTGGAATATATCTGGTGGTTACAAGGTAGAAATCCGTCTTTTTTGCGCTTTAAAACTTAAAAATAATCGCGTTTGTCGAAACGGACGTACAGGTCTAGAACTCCTACTTTCTGTTTTAAAAGCGGTACCGTTGGAAAAATAATAAGTTACTTGCTAACTAGGCTATATAATTAATTTTAATTATGCCAATTAGAATATATCTGGTGGGTACAAGGTAGAAATCCGTCTTTTTTTACGTTTCATACCTATAATAATCGCTTGTTTTGTCGAAATGGACATTTGACGTATAGAAATCCTACTTTCGGTTTAAAAAGCGGTACCGTTTGAAAAATAATAAATTACTTGCTAAATATGCTATATATTAAATTTAATCGATGCCAATTAGCATTTATCTGGTGGCTACAATGTAGAAATCCGTCTTTTTTGCACTTTTAAACTTAAAAATAATCGCGTTTTTCGAAAGGACATATACATATAGAAATTCTACTTTCGATTTTAAAAGCGGTACCGTTTGAAAAAATGATAAATTACTTGCTTACAAGGCTATAGATTTAATACAATTTTGCACACTTTCAAATTGCATCTATATGAATTGATTAACATGTATTTCATTTCAATGTGTGAGGCTTTAATATAACGCTGAAATGAATTACCATGTTACGATGGTGTACATATTTAGTTCTGTAATATAGGCATCAGCCTTATACAGAATAATGTTTTACTTAATCTTCAATAGTTGCGAACATGCTTGTGCAGACGTTACAGTTTATATAGAAACATTTTTACTGTTCTTACTTTATTAAGTATCAGTCATGACAGATGGCTTGTTATCATTATCTATTGACATCGATTTCTCGGTTGTTAATCAAATGAAATACTGACACGCTATATAATGTGAGGATAATGTGTACGTTTGGATAAATTGCAGAGGATAAATAGCGTAAACTCTCAAATGATACGATTGAGCCTGGTTTGGGTAAAAGTTGATCTAAAGCTCAACATATGAGGCGTATGCAATTATGTTTAAGTGCGTCAATTGCTTCACCATTGTTTTTGCAGTGTTGTCAATCGTTTTTCTTGAAAAAGCAACATGAGTAACGTTTATCTATTGTGTCGTGTTCTGAGAAAACTGGGCATAATGCTTGTGCGTAAATTTTCATCCCAGATTAGCCTGTGCAGTCCGCACAGGCTAATCAGGGACGACAATTTTCGCATTTATGGAATTTTTCGTTTAAATGATGTCTCTTCCTGGCGAAAATCCAGTTTAGGCGGAAAGTGTCGTCCCTGATTAGCCTGTGCGGACTGCACATGCTAATCTGGGACGACACTTTACGCACAAGCATTATGCCCAGTTTTCTCAGAACACGACACAAATGCTCAAGTACGCATGTCTTGAGTATACAATTATGTATTTAAGTTCGTCAATTGTTTCACCATTGTTTTTGCAGTGTAGTCAATCGTTTATCTTAAAAAGCATCACGAGTAAAGTGAATCTATAGTGTCCTTGGGTTATGGACTTCTTTGTTTAGTGTTTATAATTAATTTTGCACCGCTTATTTCGTTATTTGTTTATAGTCGGAACAGAAGAGCATGAGAAAACTTATCATGTTGGGATATGAACATAAATTTTATATTTACACGTTTCCAAAAACCATATTGTAGCACAACTTGTACAGTACATGTTATATCGTTCTGTTTATATTACGTAATGTATGCAGACATAAACTTTATATTAAGATTAATATATAATTTGCTGCTCAAAAGACAACGATGTGAGTTCTAATACGTAGGGATTAAACCACGGCGGCTTTAGCCCGAGTTATTTCATAACCACGCATCGAAAAGACTTATAGTATATTTACCTTTATATAACTACAATCCGAATAATTGTCTATAATCACATAATTTTATAAACAAATGTTGTTAAAGAATATTTGGCTATGCCAGGCTAAGGTTCGGGACGTCTTTGTGCGTTGTTTATGGGCAGTTTTTGCATCGATAACAGATTCCTAAGTTTAAACGCCGTTTAGCGAATTTTCTGTTAAAATTAGCTGTAAATATCATCAAATTCATTGTTTATACAATGGCTTTATGTTACATAAATGGTGTATTTAATATTATGTATTTTATATTCCATATTATCATGTATTTACAGTTCTCATTATGAATGCGTACTACTTTTTTGCTGGTACATAAATAATACGTACTACGCTGCGTGCGCAAATACAAACTTTAACACATATATGTGACTGTGTGTTGTTGTGGAAGTTAAAGAACAAGCCCATGCGGATGTAGACAATAAGAGGAAAAGTGCTAGTTTCGAACATTCATTTTTTTATACACCAACAGTGTTCACAAGTTTGGAATGTTATTAAGCAACATGTGAGGGGTTGTTAATAATCCACAACCCAAACATATCCGATTTAGATTTATTTGTTTGAAAATTCCAATGTTTGTAGTATAAGTTTAACTATTTTGTATTCTCCCCGTTTATAACAAACGTAATATATGTCACTCTTAGTTTTTTTTTAATAGGCCCGTGTGATGGGGTAAAGATATTAGTTTTGCGTTTAGCCAACTTTAAAGCAAAACAACAGATTGAAGACAAAAATAGTTAAGGCAACGGCAACTCGGAAATGCATAAGGTTATGAATGACTGTTCAACTTTCTGACAGCTTAGCTAGACATTGTGTTTGTTCATACATGTGTGTGTACTACTGCATGGTGTTACGTAATTCATGATTTGTTAAATTAATCATGAAGTCGTGTGTGTACAAACATCTTTAAGAGAAATGCATTGCTTCAAATGCTCTTAGTCGTTAATTCCAG
This sequence comes from Dreissena rostriformis, assembly GCA_007657795.1. Classification (NCBI taxonomy): domain Eukaryota; kingdom Metazoa; phylum Mollusca; class Bivalvia; order Myida; family Dreissenidae; genus Dreissena; species Dreissena rostriformis. The sequence continues at coordinate 50,755 of VMBQ01001281.1, read as the reverse complement.
CCTTCGTAAGTGATTCGTTGCTTACAGTTAAAATGACCGTAAAAAGTTATTAAAACTATAGACCGTTTCGTTTAAATACCTTTTATGGTAAGAAATCTCAAAGAGGTTTATGGATACAGTCATTACAGTCATATGGATACAGGTTATTTTCTTGCTCAAAATTACTTGCGATATTCGGCTTTTTCCCCAAAGGCAAAAAAGAAATGTTTTCCCACAAAATCTTAACAATATTGTCAAACAAATACACTTCTTTTCAAATAAACTCAATACGATTAATAATGATTGACATCGATAATTCCGTAGAGCGAACGGAGCGTGTCGAGTTGTCACCGAACGACAGCAGATTTAACTATTGTTTCGCGAATGTAGAAGGACATATACGTCAGCATAAGGACATATACGATTATATATTGCTATGCATACGTCATATTCCAATATGGCGGACACCGAAGAAAGGTTATTGTGTTTCATGGCGATAATGACTAATAACACACGAGTTTACGACGGAAATCAATTAGTGACGATAAATGAAATGAGTTTGTCGAATAATGATGGCGAATACGATTAAGATACGAAAATCACATATTAAAAAAAAATAAAAAAATACACAGTGAATTGATGTCACGGAAACGAGTGTTTGCAAATTAGAATCCGTCTACTATCAAAGAAATAACCTTTTGAAAAAGACAATCATTATTTGAGTTATATGTAGTAGATGTACACATGAGTAAATGTTGCCCTTTATTTCACCGGAAGTAACGCTCTCTTCTTTATTACACGATATAACAAAAACAAAATAATAATTACTATTCAATTAATAGATCTTATAAGTACGGAATTGCAAATTATAGTGCACGCTTACATTTTGTTTTCACAATTCGATAACAATCAATAAACAATGTAAATCCGATGTTTAAGGCATCCGGGTATCCTGGAATTCAATCCGGATGTGGACCTGTCGGGCCGATCCTAAATCCGGTGAGTGCATCAATTATTGATACATAGTGCAAGCCAATATTGTTCATGTTGGCGATACACAGTAGCCGTATTTAATTTACAATAGATATACAACAGAATATATGTACCATGGAAAAGTTATTTAGTGCATTAGGTCTAGTATTTTTTATTTATTTAAATAATGTTTTATAACTGACAATATGGGTTTTGGAGCTATAGTATAGGCCACCCATAGAAATGTAACAACAACATGTACAATAAAAACACCACAAACACAAACGAAATAATAATACGAATAACTGCATTATTGTGTTTCATGAGTAACCAAAAAAAATATATAAGTAGTTGAAGTAGTAAAAGTAACATAAATATTAGCAGTAGTAAAAGTTGAGTAGCTAATGCTTATTTTTCTCTTGCAGTAGTAGTAGTAGTAGCGGTGGCGGTGGCGGCGGCGGCGATGGTGGTGGTGGTGGTGGTGGTGGTGGTGGTGGTGGTGGTGGTGGTGGTGGTGGTGGTGGTGGTGGTGGTGGTGGTGGTGGTGGTGGTGGTGGTGGTGGTGGTGGTGGTGGTGGTGGTGGTGGTGGTGGTGGTGGTGGTGGTGGTGGTGGTGGTGGTGGTGGTGGTGGTGGTG
>VMBQ01001281.1:9944-49154 GCA_007657795.1 Dreissena rostriformis | reverse complement strand
GTAGTAGTAGTAGTAGTAGTAGTAGTAGTAGTAGTAGTAGTAGTAGTAGTAGTAGTAGTAGTAGTAGTAGTAGTAGTAGTAGTAGTAGTAGTAGTAGTAGTAGTAGAAGTAGTAATAGTAGTAGTAGTAGTAGTAGTAGTAGTAGAAGCAGGATCAGTGGTTATTACAGTCATTACAGTATAAGAAGTATATTGCCAATATTTGTTTTATGTGTAAGCCATTCCAGATATTAATATCAGAATTAATCGTACACGTATATGTATAAACTCATTTTTTTCCTATTCAGCCCACACCTTTCGTTCACAACATGAGGTCCATCCATCCGGGCAAGATGATCTTCATAAATGGTGTCCCCGGCCCCAACGCGGGCAGGTAAGTCGGAAGTTGCCATGACAATCAGCACACTAATGATATCTATTTTAAATTGTATGTGTTTCTATGTATTTTGTTTCTCGTTGAAATCGGAATATATTATGTCGAGATCTATGTTAAGATCTACATTTCAAGTCAATTTAAGATATGATCACTTTACTCTCAACAATCCTTGTTTGACAATTAAGGGACATTGGTCTCTCGTTAACTTGTAAGGCTAGTCGATCAGAATAGCAACCGAAGATGTCAGCCTCATGCGTAGTGAATTTCAGTTTTGCTACAAAAATAACCGATAAATCCACAAATAAATTTTTTAATTATCATTCAAGATGTATATATAGGATCTGACATAAGTTGTCTTATCATACCATATTTTATTAAACGAGTTCAGGAACTTTGTTAGTAAGCGAGCTAACTAACGAATTTCCTGGACGAGTTTAATAAAATATGGTATGATATGACAACGAGTGTCAGATCTTTTTTATCAGATGCTTTTAAACTAAATAAAATACATCTTAATTGACCAAACAAATGCTGATAGATCTAAAAGTTTTTTACTATCGTGACGTCATTTCATGTTGACGACGTCATTTCACCAAAATACAACCATGCGATTGGTTAGTAATTGATTCTGTAGCCAATGAAAACGCTTAAAAATGTTGAATTACACATGTGTTATATAAAAAATACGTAATGTCTGTACACATTGAAAATAAGGTATAGCATGTGATAAATTGCAGTTGTATCCATGCAATTACCACGTGGTTAAATAATATGTATATCTTATAAAATAATGGATAAGTTACGATAATTAAACTGAACAGAACACGTGGTTATGCTCGTTACATTCTGTTAATGAATATTGACTGTAATCATTCAAAAAACACTGCAGAGAAATAGTGATAACCCGGATCTCCTGAACTCCTCTTCGTTACATAAAATATATCTGCGTTGTTAGTACCTATCACGTAAATGTGTCGCGTTCTGAGAAAACTGGGCATAATGCTTCTGCGTAAATTTTCATCCCATATTAGCCTGTGCAGTTCTTACCGGCTAATCAGGGACGACAATTTCCGCTTTTATGTTGTTGTGTTTTTTTTTTTAAATGATGTCTCTTCTTAGCGAAAATCCAGTTTGGACGGAAAATCTCGTCCCTGATTAGCCTGTGCGGACTGCAAAGGCTAATATGGGACGACACTTTACGCACATGTGCCCAGTTTTCTCAGAACACGACTGAAATGTGTTTTTCTAAAGATGTTGATGTTAAGCTAACACATATTCGTAGATAAGTCTGTTTAAATTAACTTCAACGATACCGAATATGCATGTTATCTGTAGATTCAGTATTTACTTCGAGAACACACCTGATGGCCCAGATACCGCCTTTGTGTGCGACTTCCGGTTCAAATACGGTTATGACCGTAACGTGATCGTACGCAACTCGATGCAGAACAATAATTGGGGAGCAGAGGAACGCGCTGTCAGTTACTTCCCCATGGCTCCGAATGCCTTCTTTGAGATGATCATCCTTGTGGAACAGAACTGCTTTAAGGTTTCGACATTTTCTAAATGCAGTCTGAGTATTCAAACGTGTTATCTATCTACTGCCTTTAGGCAATCTGACCCAACCAAAATGCAATCATATTAACATCTTAAAGAAAACAGTCATAACGCACTCTGATTACTACTTTAACCCACCTATGCCTAGTGGACTCTCCCATCCTTCGAAATTGGATCAATTTATTTCCAAAATTAGGGATGTCTAGTATATTTATTTCTATCTTTAGAATATTTCTTACAGAAATTCCTTTAAGCGAACAACGCAGACCCTGATGAGACGCCGCATCATGCGGCGTCACATCTGGGTCTACACTGTTTGCCAAGGCCTTTTTTCTAGACGCTAGGCATAAATGGGTTAATGCACCTTGATTCCTGCCTTAATGTCAAGATAAAAATTACCTAAATGCAGCAACCTTAATATGATTTAAGTACTACCTTAATGCAATAGGATATCTACCTTTATGCAATATGGGTTTCTCTCGAATGCATTCTGATTACAGCTGTAATGCATCTAAATACTACCTTTATGCAATTAGTTTACTACTCAATTGCAATCTAGTTTCTACATTAATGCAATCTGATAACTACCGTTTTGCAATCTTATTACTACCTTAAAACAATCTCATTGCTACTCGGATGCCATCTGATTTCTACCCTTATGCCATCTGATTTATACCCTTATGCCATCTGATTTATACCCTTATGTCATCTGATTTATACCCTTATGTCATCTGATTTATACCCTTATGCCATCTGATTTATACCCTTATGCCATCTGATTTATACCCTTATGCCATCTGACTGAGTACGTAGACGAGCGTTATGCATTTAGAAGAACTCAAATGAATACAACTTATGGTATTGCCGTGATGTAATACCTTTTCTTAGAATTAAGAAACAAGAATAACAGACGATGATTATGATTTTGTGTAAGATGTGATGTAAACTAAAACGCTGTCTGTCATTTAAGGTCGCCGTGAACAACAACCATCTTCTTGAATACAACCACAGGCTGCAACCCCTGGGACAATTCTCGTTTCTGAGAATAGACGGTGACGTCAGAATCACGGAAGTGCGCTTCCAGTGACGTGTCAAAGACAACACATTATAACATTCCAAAATAAATATATATGATATTATGAAAATCGTAGGAATATGATGAAGAGTTCTGTAACTAATGTGTACATGATTGCAATACCTTAACAGCAAACACGTTATTTCATGAAATAATAAAAAAATGCTGAATATATTTTAATAGACTCTTGAATTCTAAGATTGGCAGACTGAAATTGATTTTCATTGCTTTTTGTTTGCCCTCGAAACCATTTAATAACAATCACGAATGTATACTGAACATTTATTGCGAATTATGTTTTCATTTAGTGTAGAAATCTCTAGATGTTTAAACTACATAAAAAGTGTGTGTATGTCCCATTTGAATACCATGTTATGAATGAAATAGATCTATTTCTCAATCTGCTTACTAACATGTTATGTTTACCAATGTCGGAGATGTAATTTTGCGTCAAGAATACCTGTGTTTTATCCCCCGCCGAAAGCGACGATGTGTGTCCGTTCGTCCGTCCGTCCGTTCATTAGTAGTCCATCTGTCACCAAAGTATTTCACAAACGTGTCTGGGCTATTTCTCCAAATCTATGTAAGATTTCAACATGAAACTGCATTGGCGTATAGATATCACTGAAGAAAAGTTAGGTCTTAGAAACTATGTAAGATTTCAACAGGTCACTTCATTAATGTATATCAATAATATTATATCAATGAGGAGAAGTGATATGCACAAAACACAATAACCGTACGTCTTTTTAAATACTAATTATTGCCCTTTTTGTATGATATGTGTCTGTCACAAAAGTCTGTCACAAAACGTGCAGTTCTTTATATCAAAAACTGTATAAGATTTCTACTTGAAATGTTATGGTTGTAAATATATCAATAAGGAACAGTGCCATGTACAAAAACCATAACCCTACACTTTCTTAAATAAGAATGATTGCCCTATGTTGTTTTTGTATGATGTCCGTCTGTGATAATCTTAAAAGGTCTATATCTCAGAAAGTGTATAAGATTTTAACATACAACTTTATGGGTGAATAGAAGTTAATGAAGAGAATGGCCATGCACAATAAACATTAACCTTCTCTGTCTGAAATAAGAGTAATTACTCTTTTTTTTTTTCGTGTGACGCCCGTCCGTCAAAACTTATAAGGGCTATATTTCAGATACTATACAATATTTCAACGTTAAACTTCATCCACAATAACCATAATCATAACTCTACACTTTCTTACAAAAAAAAAAGATGTTGCGCTTTGTTATGTGTGTAAGATATTACTTTTAAGGGCTGTATCTCATATAAGATACAAACTGCATGGGTGCATAGATGTCAATGAGGGGAATTGTTATGCATGCAAACAACTATCATACACTTTGTTATTCTACATTTATAGTCCAGTTCATCCATCTGGAAAACAACGAATCGTTTAATGCAATCGCGTGAATTGTAAATTGAGCTACGACATGCAAGACATAACTAAGGCGGCACAGTTGTGAAATGTGCATGTTTTTATTTATGTCGTTACCAACACTTAATACCGAGCTTATTGGTGGGATAATGTGTCGCTAAATACAAATGTGTGTCGGCTACATGTGAAGGGATAATGTGTCGCTAAATAAACATGTGTGTCGGTTACATGTGAAGGGCACAATTAAATTTGCATTTATTCCCTCTCCATTGCTTCGAAATTGCCAAAAGGGTCAATGATTATCCATTATGTATTAGTTCAAGCGCGAAATCAAGGAGAATACGCTTCATTGCGCTTTGACAAGCTATTTGTTGATGACGAGGTGTACCAGTACGACGGCCTGACCGGGGATGGTATGAGAATAGACTTATACCGGAAAAGCACGAGTTTTGAAAAACCCATTAATTATCCTGGTACAAACAACGCTGGTCCATTTTATCATCCAATGATAGCTTACTTTAAATCATAACGGTTGATACGGTGTGTGATTTTGAAAGGATTATAAATGGGTCAGATTTATTTTTACCAGCAGATAAGTGAGTTTTTTCAAAAAGTTGCTTTTTCCGGGATTCATTTATTGGAAATACCCGTGGAAGACAACATACACACACGAACAATAGCCAGCGGAATGTGGTGAGAGGGGATTATCGCGATGGCAGTGAGGCGGATCGGTCCGACAATTTTGGGAAAACACTCGTTGAACTTTGTTGTACTCAAGGTATGCATGTTTTAAATGGGCGTAGCTACGATGATTTTTTAGGAAATTTTACATGTCTTACAAATAATGGCGCTAGTGCTGTTGATTACCATATTGTATCCACTTTCTCATATTTCTTATTTTTGTGTGGAGATGCGGGATGAGTCTGATCATTTGGCTATTAGTTCTAAAATAGTTTTGGGCAAAAAGAAAATCATTCGTGCTAACTACGGCAATCAACATTACTTAAATAACGGAAGCGAACACTTACCAAAAATTTTATAAAAGTACGATGCATATGATAATACCTTTACTTCGAGATTTATTTAATAATTTTCTTAATACAGGGCATTTTCCAAATTCTTGGCGGGATGGTATAATTGTGCCGGTATATAAGTCAGGCGCTACAGATGACCCCTCTAATTATAGAGGTATATCATTAATTAATAAAATGTATAAAATATTCTCCAATATCGTATACAACAGATTATGCAAATGGGCAGATTTAAACAATAAAATAGCAGAATCACAAGCCGGTTTTCGCAGGGATATTCAACCATTGATAATTTATTCACTCTTCAAAGCATGGGTTAAAAAATATACGTGTAAACCTGGGGGTAGATTTTATGTTCTATACGTGGACTTCCAAAAATCATTTGATAGTTTGATTATGCATAACCTATTTACAACTATGTGTAAAAATGGTGTCAGAGGGAAGCTTTTTCAAGTATTAAAATCCATGTATTCAAATCTACGTGGATGTGTACGGGTAAATGATAAAAATGTTACGCAAAACTTAGATTGTAACATCGGCACTAGGCAAGGGGACGTAACCAGCACAATAATTTTTAATTTATACATGAACGAGTTGTCTACCTTTCTAAAATCTAAAGGTCATAGGGGTATTTTTTATCACCGAAGACATTTCAGACATAATTTGTATTCTTTTTGCCGATGACGTTGCGAGCTGCGCTGATACCGCGATCGAGCTACAATCACAATTGAACTCTATATCGGAATTTTGTGAAAATACTGGTATGACAATTAACCAACAAAAGACGGAAATTATTGTGTTTAGAAACGGAGGTCCGCTAAGATCATACGGACATTGGGTCTTTAAAAAAAATCCCGTAAATGTCACATCTATATATAAATACATGGGTCTTCTTTTTACACCCAAATTATCATTGAGGAAAGCGAAAGAAAAAACTTGCAGCTCAAGCCCGAAAATCCATTTTTGCTATTAAATCATACCAAAGAAACTTCGGATATTTTTCATACACGGAATATTTTAAATTGTTTGATCCAATGGTCAAACCTATACTTACATAAGGCTCGGATATATATGGAATAGAATTCTCAGACATTCTCGAAAAAGTACAAATCGAGTATTGTAAATATTTCCTTGGTGTAAATAAATCTGTAAATGATAGCATTGTACTAGAAGAATGTGCTAGATTACCTCTGTGTATAGAACATCATGTAAAATGCGATAAATATTGGTGTAAATTGATTAGTATGACAGATGATCGATATCCTAGAAATTGTTATATTATGTTATATATTATGATGACATACATGAGTGGTCAAGTGGTCGAGTCGTTAAATCAATAGTGGGATTTTTTTTTGCTAAAATTACTTAAATTATAATCGCTTTCCCAGTTCTGTGTAGTTGAACTCGCTCAGTAAATCCTCGAGGACGGAAAATTGTGAATGCCTGTCCAAAACTTGCCTTGATTTTTTGAGTATGGTCTCACGGTCTTTGTAGCGAGAAAACTTTGCGACAATCTCGGATTTTTCAGTATTGTATTACCCACTCTGTACGCTCTTTCTTTTTCAACGTGCTCAAAATCTGACAACCCAAGTGTGTCTTTGATGCAATGTCGTACCTTCTGTTCCGTATTCTCACAATTCTCCACGATTGTACCCGGGATCCCGAGAAAACGCAGATTATTCCGCCGCGAATGACCCTCTAAACTGTCAATTTTGGAACAAAGGCTATGAATCTGTTTCTTCATTTCTTGGTTTTCCTGTTTGAGCGATTTATGTTTCTGTTTTTAACATATTTAGTGTGTTACTTATGGTATCAATTTTCGAGTTTATCGTTGACAAATCAGCGCGCATCTCGGCTTTTCTATGACATGTAAAACCCTTACAGATCTTGAACGATTTCTAGTTAGTTTGAGTTTCTTATTAAATGAAAATCATTTTAATTGTGTGCATAGTTCGACGTTATACATGGATTGAATACAACATAAACAAGCGAAAATAAATATTTAAATTAAACCATAAACAATACACGTAGATTTACAATCGATCATCGATTTGATTTTACTGCATGAAACCATTAAAACACTCTCGAAGGTTTTTACTCTCCTATCGGGCTACGCTCTGCAATGTGTCCTCTATCGTAATCAAACGACTGTGTAGCCATTACAGACCATTGTTAAAAAGTAAAATCTTATTGACAATGGCGATTGTAGCAACATATCCGGTGAGTAGGAATGTTATATATTTATCTAGCTGAAATATATAATCTCATGTTCATATGAAGAACTCAGCATTAAGATGTTCTGATAGCACATACCTATTTTACTTTATCACCGATTGTGACGAATACATTAGCCAGGACGTGACAGTTTATAAATGAATATTGACCTGTGCTACTTAACTGTTCTTTACTATATTCATTATGGTGCATTACAAGTATATTGTTGTATTTGTCCATTGACCTTGATTCTTCGAATGTTTATTATAAATGACATGCGGGATAATGCCTACGTTTGGAGGAAGACGTGCATAATCCATCAAGAGATACAATATAGAGTGGTTTGGATCAAAATTGATCATATTTTCAAATATGCATATAATAAATAAACAATGCTGTATTCATGTGATTTGATTGTTTAACCATAGTTTGTGCAGTGTAATCAACCTTTTCTGAAAAAAAAACATCAGTATTATACGTCACTAGAAAACCCTTGATGCAAAACTTCAATCGGGCACCATTTAAAAATGTATATTGTGACACAAGTAAAACAATATTAGACTTGATTGCATGTGCATTTACATGGTTCAATTAACAAAATCACTTTTGTAACTCAGTTGCAATTAGTCATTTACCATTTATTGAACAATTATATATTTATCACGTCATTTCGATTCATTTAATTGTTCAAATACAAAATATGGCAATTTAGTGTACGCATTCGCGTACAATGCGTTAATTATGATGCTGGCGGTGCTTATGTTCATGTTATGGTAATGATAAGGATTTTGATGCTGCTGATAATGATATGCTTCTGCTTGTAAATTGTGTTGACGATAATGATAATCTGATGACGAAATTGATTGTTACAATTATCGATATAAGGGTAATGAGTGTGCAGATGATTGCAAAGATGATAATGATGGTGGTGATTATGATGATGATGATTATAATAGTGATTGTGGTTGTGGTGGTGGTGATATTGGTGGTAGTAGCGGTGGTGATTATCGTAGAAGTGGTGATGTTGATGTTGCTGCTGGTAATGCTGATGGCGATGATCATGATGTTGACAATGATGTACGCCAACAAAAACATATAATACTTACGGTGCAAAAGACCTTTACGCAAATAATTATCAAATGATAAGTAAATAAAGACGATTTAACATGAAAAGATATAAAACAAGCAATCATATTACATGTTGACTTTATTTATCACGTAATTTTAAGTGATATTATAAAACACAAAGAGTTAATTAAATCGCTTAGATACACGCCAATTGTTGAAGTCGTGGGATCGAGTCGTTGCCTTGAGTTTTCTGTCTCGTGTTTGTTTGTGTGAAAAAAAACACTTTCGGAGAGGAATCGGAAATTCGCGTTAAAAACAAATCGTTCAAATACAAAATACGGCAATTAAGTGTACGCATACGCTAAGCTAACTTTTCATACAAACGGAAAAACGTGTTTCGAGAAATCCATATCATAACATAAGAATTACCTAAAGAAATTACTGTTCCTGTTAAGTGTTCTAGTTATAAACAAGACCCGCTCATATAATGTAATTTACTTCACACTGGATTAGGAGGCGGACATACACTTGCAAAACTCACTTAATGTCCTTCTAGTTTTCAATCACATGTTTCGATCTGAATAATTTTAGATAATCATTGTTGATGTTTCAAACTAACCCATCAAGAAACTTTGCCGATGGGTATTGGTCTTATAGACACTGTGTAAATAATTGATAAACAGTGTTTTGCAGTAATGCGATTATACGTTTACAGAACGCCTATAGAATTGTAAAATTGTGTTCTTTTACTAAGACTGATTTAAACAGCCTTTGGATAAATAAAATTGAAACATAATCAATAATATTAATCCACCAGTATTTGTATACAAAGGTCAGCTTTCCTTTCATTCTTTCGAAACACTTAATATTTGTCATAAGAAATAACAATATTATAATTATTACCATCTTAAGTTTACATGTTAGGAGAACAATTTTAAGTACAAGTATACAAAGATTAAATCCAAACCACGGATTGTACCCAGTTAAGGCATTAGCCCTATGGTGTTCCCAATATGCGTTTATTAACATGATCGACGAATAAACCTGTGCGGTTTTGTCAATTGTTCAGATAAACCTACCCACGAGGTGAACTATTTGACAACGTTTTGATTAAAGTTTAATATCCAGTTCTAATTAAAGAANAAAAAAAACATCAGTATTATACGTCACTAGAAAACCAATGATGCAAAACTTCAATCGGTACCATTTAAAGATGTATATTGTGACACAAGTAAAACAATATTAGACTTGATTGCATGTGCATATACGTGGTTCAATTAACAAAATCACTTTTGTAACTCAGTTGCCATTAGTCATTTACCATTTATTGAACATATATATATTTATCATGTCATTTCGATTCATTTAATTGTTCAAATACCAAATATGGCAATTTATTGCACGCATGCGCGTACAATACGTTAATGATGATGCTGGCGGTGCGTATTTTATGTTATGATGATGATAAGAATGTTGTTGCTGCTGATCATGATATGCTTCTTCTTGTAAATTACGTTGACGATAAAGATAATCTGATGACGAAATTGATTTTTACACTTATCGATATAAGGATAATAAGTGTGCAAATGATTGCAAAGATGATAATGATGGTGGTGATTATGATGATGATGATTATAATAGTGATTGTGGTTGTGGTGGTGGTGATATTGGTGGTAGTAGCGATGGTGATTATCGTAGAAGTGGTGATGTTGATGTTGCTGCTGGTAATGCTGATGGCGATGATCATGATGTTGACAATGATGTTCCCCAACAAAACCTATATAATACTTATGGTGCAAAAGACCTTTACGCAAATAATTATCAAATTATAAGTAAATAAAGACGATTTAACATGAAAAGAGATAAAACAAGCAATCATATTACATGTTGACTTCATTTATCACGTTATTTTAAGTGATATTATAAAACACAAAGAGTTCATTAAATCGCTTAGATACACGCAAATTATTGAAGTCATGGGATCGAGTCGTTGCCTTGAGTTTTCTGTCTCGTGTTTGTTTGTGTGAAAAAAAACTTTCGGAGAGGAATCGGAAATTCGCGTTAAAAACAAATCGTTCAAATACAAAATACGGCAATTAAGTGTCCGCATACGCGTCATATACTGTAGGTGATAATACGAATGGCGACAGCTTTTCAAGATATATGTGTATATAAAACCAAAGCTTTATAATAAATCAAAGAACATCGCGTGACATTCCAATGTTTTACCGCATTGAACGCGCTTAAATATGTTCCGTCATGGACGATTATGCCATTCTGTTTTGATTATTGTTAAACCTCAACATGATTGTGTAAAGCTAAGCTAACTTTTCACACAAACGGAAAAACGTGTTTCGAGAAATCCATATCATAACATAAGAATTAACTCAAGAAATTACTGTTCCTGTTAAGTGTTCTAGTTATAAACAAGACCCGCTAAAATAATGTAATTTACTTCACACTGGATGAGGAGGCGGACATACACTTGCACAACTCACTTAATGTCCTTCTAGTTGTCAATTACATTTTTCAATCTGAATAATTTTAAATAATCATTGTTGATGTTTCAAACTAACCCATCAAGAAACTTTGCCGATGTGTATTGGTCTTATAGACACTGTGTACATAATTGATAAACAGTGTATTGCAGTAATGCGATTATACTTATACGCCTATAGAATTTTTAAATTGTGTTCTTAAACTAAGACTGATTAAAACAGCCTTTGGATAAATAAAATTGAAACATAATCAATAAGATTAATCCTCCAGTATGTATATACAAAGGTCAGCTTATCTTTCATTCTTTCGAAACACTTTATATTTGTCATAACAAATAACAATCCTATAATAATTACCATCTTAAGTTTACATGTTAGGAGAAAATTTTTAAGTACACGTATACAAGGATTAAATCCGAACCACGGATTGTAACCAGTTAATTAAGGCATAATCCGTGTGATATTCCCCATATGCGTGTATTAACATGATCGCTGAATAACCCAGCGCGGTTTGGTCAATTGTTCAGGTACGGAATACCGTTAGGGCCATCGTGGTTACAAATTAAAACCCAGAGGGCGACAATGCGAGAGTGCGAGAATACGATGACGAAAGTGCGAAAATACGATGACGAGAGTGCGAGAATACGATGGCGATAGTGCGATAATACGATGACGACAATGCGAGAGTGCGAGAAAACGATGACGACAGTGCGACAACGCGATAGTACGATGGCGACAATGCGATAGTACGTTTGCGACAATGCGATAGTCATATCGTACTGTCGCCATCGTATTGTCGCACTCTCGTCATCGTTTTCACGCACTCTCGTCATCGTATTCTCGCACTCTAGGCATCGTATTCTCGCACTCTCGTCATCGTTTTCTCGCACTCTCGCATTGCCACACTGTCGTCATCGTATTCTCGCACTCTCGTCATCGTATTCTCGCACTCTCGTCATCGTATTATCGCGCTCTCGCATTGTAGCCCTCTGGATTTTAATGTGTAACCACGATGGCCCTTACGGTGTTCCGTAGATAAACCTACCCAAGAGGTGAACTTTTTGATAACGTTTCGATTAAAGCTTAATATCCAGTTCTAATTAAAGAAAAATCGAGAAATTTGTCGATGAGCCCTTTATACGGATTAACATTTGCAAATGATGATGCAAGCAAATATTTAAAATGATAAACATAATATTATAATTTAAATATGTCCTACTATTAAACGGATATTTAATAATATAACTTCAATGAATATAGTTTAATCGTGATTATTTCTGTTGTTAAAAAATAATAGATTATATACATGTGGTTTGGAATTAAGTTGAACTGTAACGTATAGATTAATGTTATTTAGATTTACAGGGAACTTGCGTTATAATTAATAATTGTTTATCATAAAAGCATGGCTTTCCAAATGAATGGAAAGCCCAGAATGGCCAGTCACCACACAAATAACCAGTCGATCTACATTATTTTTGTCCGAAGTTAGGAGCAACACATGACATTTTCTTTTTTAGCCTGATACGAGTATGGACTGATGAAACAGTCGTTATGTTCAGTAAAATTGATGAATTGAGTTTAAAACTAATGCTTACTATGCAGTATTATACATAATGTAAGGATATCTGTCCAAACCTTACTGAATTACATATTAATTTACAATTTAAGAAATGAATTGTGGAAAATGTGGAAAAAGTAACCGCTTTCAGTGACAAAATAACGGTCGAAACAATTTAAACATTTCACGTGTACACTAATGGTCACACACGTCTAACCGTTAAGGTACTTTCCCGTTACATCAAGTAACGCAATGACACGTTTGTTATTAACAGTGTGTTTCGACAAATAAACCCTGATACATTTGGTAGAAAGTGTGTCGTCAACGCGTTTAAATATTGAATCACATTTCTCGCAGATTAAAATTAGATAAAACCGGGTGACTATTTCACCACATTGGACGCGTTGCATTATCTGCAAAGTCGTATTCAATATGGTTCACGTGTACCTTTAAAGAACATACAATATTGGCCAAAAATGTACACTGTAAATGAAACAGCACTGTCACTTAGGGCTTCCTTACCTGTAAATCATCGTATATGCCAATCTATGTCATCGAGTAACCTTGTTATTACTTTTTTTAGGCCATCCCATTCCTTTACAATATGGGTATCATTTCCCCGGGCAAGATGATCTTCATTAGCGGATTTATTCCTCCAAACGCCAAAAAGTAAGTCGTCATACTTACATTTGAAATTAAAGCATGTTCATTAAATACTTATAGCTCGACCGAGCACATACTTTTCGGTTAGGTTTTTGATAGCCCGGCGTACAGTGACCGTAGTTTATATGTTTGCTTGCGTATGTTATACTTCACTGTTAATTCTCTGTTTAACATATTCATGTAGTTTGAGTATAACCATAGAATGGGAGATCTTGCCGGATCACCGCGAGAGAGTCATCATCAATGTTTCAGACACATTCACACACGCAGCTTTCCATCATATTAACCTCATGTTCGACCCACTATTATCCAGACGACCATAGCATAATCCAGGTATTCACTTTCATTGTTATTTTAAACTATAAATTGACTTTATTAAGGACAGAGTCATCTTATTGCATCCAGCCTTCATCATACATACGTCGAACAGACTGGATCTAACCGGGACCTTAACACCCCACATATTAAGTACTTTGTACACACATAGGTAGAATAGTGTCTTTTAGTCCACCGCTTGACTACAACAATTAGAACTCTGTGTAAATATAAACAGGACAAACATGAAAACGTTATAATACGAACGTTATTTGTATAAATTCAACAGTAGAAATTCCCGACGCAAAAAACATTAGTTAAAACTAAAAGATTAATAATTTATCATTCAATGCATGCTATACTCCGGTTTCCAGGTAAAAGAACACATATACACGTATTTGTTACAGACTACATTAAAACCATAGACGTATGTTTTACAAAGTCGACAACTCACACACCCATTGAATATTTGCCTAACGAGTTTCTTTACGACCAATGGTAATTATATGCTTATTCAGGTTCCATGTCGACATAGAGAACAAACCGTGGGGATCAGACATTGCCATGACATGCGACTTCCGGATAAATACTAAGGACGATCATAACGTGATCGTGCTAAACAGCCTTACGAACAAAGCATGGGGCCACGAAGAGCGCGTTACCAAAGACTTCCCCTTTGCTCCGAAGGACTTCTTTGAGATAACAATCCATGTGGAACACGAGGGATTCAAGGTTATCTATTGATTCGTGTTTGGTTGAGATGTTTCAACAGTTGTTTAGTCATATCAAGGCGGTCAGTTGACGTATTCACACTTTTTCTAAGATTTACCGACCTAATCGCTTGATCATTGCCTATTCTGTTGTGCAGCCATTTAGAAACGTCCCACTCAAAAGCATAAGGCATTGGACAATTGATTCCTAGTGCATTAGAAATTATATTTTTAACATAAATTCACTTTGATTGAAGATAATTACCAAAATGTTAAAATAAAAGTCCAAAAATTGAAATCATGACTTAACATCCATACGAAGAAATGACAAAAGACTTCGCTTTAATCAACTTCGCTATCATGCTTTGTGAACAAGCCGGCCCAAAATATTGATATATTATACTCACAAAAATGACGCTAAAATGTAAACATTAAAAAGGCAAAATAAATGTCACCATATTATAAAAATCATTGTTATCTCAGATTGTATACAATAGTTTCTTATCACATATTTTTATATCCGTTATTATATGCCATTATTATGTTTGTCAACTTCATATTTGTTTATAAGCTTGTTTCTTTAGAACCCTTTTCAATGATATATTCCATTAAAATCAGAGGAAGGCGTGGCCGTCGTAACTACTTCGTGAAAATATAATGCGTAGTCCAGATATTAATAAAAGCATTAAGGCATCGCAGATGTGTTAGATGTCTTCAAGGTTTAAGCCAATGTGTGTATTGGATCCATAATATTCAGACAGACATTTGATCATTAAAGAGAATAATGTATTTTGTCAGCGGACGACGTTTTTTCAAGCCAAAGTTGAGATCGCAAAACGTGTATTCGTTGTATAACACACTTATTTGTCACTTTATGTCCTATAGGTTTCCGCGAACGACAAATCTCATCTGACCTACAGCCACAGATTAAAACCACTCAACCAATTCACGCATCTGAGAATAGGAGGTGATGTCATTATTAAAGAAGTTCGATGCCAGTGACGTCACAAAAAACGTGAATTATCTCATTACTCTCCAAATAATGTGACCAATGGAAATGATTTGAGTGGACTACCTTTCATGACCGAATTATAACTTTCCTATTTGTGTATTTTCTAATTTATGTAATGTAAGACATATTCCAGAATGTATATATACTTATTTATGTCAAAGTTCACACAGAAAGTTCATATTCGATATTTCCATCGAATGGTTAAACAACAAAAGTACATTTTAAAGGACTGAGCCATCATATTGTACCTAATATACACCATACCTCTATAGCTTGTGAGTGAACATCACAGCGCAACATACCTGATTTGACCAGGATCTTATAGCCTCTCGTTGGCTAATTTTACAGACATGGACTGGATCAATGTATTTCCATCTTTCTTTGATGAACGTGTATAATATATAGCATGACCTAACGACTACTAACAAAATATCTGTAAAACGCTATTGTTTGCTGCATGCATCATTGACGCAATACAGCTACAGTTATGGTTATCTAACGGCAAGTTATTTCGCATGTTTTTACTTAAATCATTCCCTCCGCCAAAGAAACAAAGAGTTTTTGAAAGCGAAAAGAAAACATCTGGATATTTCGGGTTTATTTCAGGATTTGGTATCATTCCATTTCTGATCTTCACGCTTCAGCAACCATATGGGAAATTAAGTACAGTGCCAGAATCAAACAATCTGTGGAATCAAAATTTTGAAAATGTCTAAATCGGATGCCTAATCTTTATTTCGGCACGGTTACGGGATGTTCGGAAAAAAACATTTGCATCCACGCCTAACGTTTTGGAATTGCTCGCAATGTACTTAGTATCTTGGAAAAGCCTTTGAACATTTTATTAACCATTGAGTGGATCATGCAGGATATGGATGACAATATACCATCTCAAGACGACGAGTGTTTGAATTGTATACATACTGACGTTACTATGACCTGTAATAAACGGTGACTCATCCACTGGCAACGAGGGCTATGATGAGAAAGATATGTGGTCATGAACATTCCGAACGTTTGCCTATCGTTTGCGGAATATCCCGAAGTGTTCTCGTTTTAAATATGATAAGCCGACTGAAATGTGGGCACCGACGTGTCGTTATTACTTTTGGTCAGTGAAGGTAGCGGTAGTCGAGTGGTAAACACTGGTTTACCATTCCAGCGGTCGTGGGTTCAATCCCTGGCCTGGGCACTGGAAATTTCAGAAATGCTTCAAGTGTTTCCCACCCAACTAGAGATGTACTGGTATGAAACCCAGGTAATTCTCGCGTGTATCGGTGCTATACACTGAGCACGTAAAAGAACCAAGGGATCTATTCGCAAAGAGCTAGGGTATCGCACCCGGATTCCTTGTATGTCAAAACCCGTCTCTTATACCCGCTGTCTCTTCAGCAAAAAAAAACAAAGGCACCCATTGGAAATAAGTGCTTGCTCTTTCATGGGTAATCCTTGACTTCAAGGTCAAAATAAATACATACATACAAGGTGAACGGACATTGTAGAAGTGTTTAAATCAGGGAATCGTCCCAGATTTTGTTGAAAATTTTAAACATACGGGAGTCTGGATGACAGACTTAAATCAGACAAATCAACTAGTAAAAGAACTGCTTCACAGTTTTTAATTTCGTTCAATTAATAATGGCCAAGATGTATCATAATACAAACTAGGTAAAGATTAATAGAACCAAAAAGAGCAATATTTTTCTAGAGGCTCTGTTTTTTTTCCCAAGGTTTCCAATGGTATCTTTGTGCTTCAATTTTCAATTCAGATATTACCATTTACCTTAACTTCATTAATTTTCTTTGAGTGTTTGTTTTAGCTCAGGAGTAATGTCGACATTAAAGTAGGACCCATTGCATTAAAAAAGGACAAATATTAAATCAATTGCCATCTGTGGGTGTCCGCCCCTGAGCTTTAGAAAATAATCGCGAGAAATGAATATGCCTAAAACTTTATCAAGTCCGCACTTGCATTTGACCTATACATGTGACATTGACCTATAAAAAGGGGACTCGTGACTTGTTCGCATGACATCTCCACCGTCTAGGCCATTGACATTAGCGTTGTACCTTGACCTTCACCTTGCGACGAGGGTCTTCTGTACAACATGACATTTCCTCTTCACGATCAATTTAGATATGTTATTTTGAAATTGCCTAATGAACGACATAAATACATGCTATACAAGCTACATAATACATAATATAACCTTTGAACTCCTAGTCTGTCGTTGACATTTGAGTCAGGGGCACGGGTCTATCATTTTGAAAAAACCGTCTGACGAGGTGAACATAGTCAGAAATTTATTTTAAAATTGCCAGATAAATAAGTAAGTTTCTGTCCTTCAGAACACTTAGTTTGATCTTACTTCTCAGAAAGCAATATATATCCTACATTATGGTACACGTGATATAGGTCTCCGCATGGTGAGCATGTGGTAAACTTTTGTTAGTTGCATGAAAAAAAAAAGAAGTTTGCAGGGACGAGTCTGGACATTATGGACAAAAGAACGCACATATGCATATAATGGTACACTTAAACTATGGTTGAACAACTTTATCCAGCAATTCCAATGAAAATGGAAGAGTTCACGCAAGCCCTCGAAATATAATTCTGAGCATGAATCACTGAGTATTCCACTTCAGGCTCATGGTAGGCTTTAAACAGAACAGATATCAGCCATTAAATTGCAATTAATAATCAAAGTTTGTTTAAATATTTTCAGAGCAGATTAATACCAGTTAAAGGGCTCGCTCTGGCTCTAAATGTTTCCATCAAAATTAACTGAAGATGGAAAGGTGAATTATTCTCAGTTTGGCTATTATTGTGATGTTAAATTTCCTTGTGATGAAAGGAAATCCGAAGACACACATACACTGCTTTGTCGCAATAATTGATATATGGTATTCAATATTTAATTAAACATTCAAACTCAAATAATGACATGAACCTGTAATGCGAAGTGTTTTGAAGTGTCGCAACACACTACCTCATATGGATTTGCATTTTCTTTATCGTCGATTCGTGGGGAAGATAAAAGCAATGACTATTGCTCTTTAGCAATATGTTCACAGGTTTGATTCCCGACTAAATTATGTTCTCTAACAGGCATGTTCGAATTAGACGTTGAAAGGTGTTCATCAATTAAAGGGACTGTCCACTAGATTTTGGCATGTATTGAAGCTTGTCATTAAATGCTTTAAATGCTTTATATTGATAAATTTAAACATTTGAACTAAAAATCTCCAGTAAAAAACAAGAATACAATTTAAAAAAAAAGGAAAAAAAAATAACCCTCAACAGGGCTCGAACCACTGACCCCCGGATTCCTGTAGTCCTAGAGTAAATAGCTACCTGTTTAGACCACTCGACCACGGACGCTCACGTTTAAAGCGGATGTATTTTTTAGCTATATAAGCAATCCTCGTAGGTTCCCAAAATATCGTTTCGCGTCGCGCGACGCTTTATCTAGTAGACAGTCCCTTTAAAGTGATCTAGGTGCTGTACATTCGACACTAAAAAAAACATCTGGAATGGGATTTCTGTGTTATTTTGAACTTATTATAGTTTATTCTACCTAATGTAAACAAATTAATGTTTCTTCTAATGAACAACATTATATGAAAATTCTGGAACTGTAACTAACTACACACACGTACCCTATCAAATGAACTGTGTCGATCGTTGGTGTCTCAGATATCGAATTTGGCACTGGAACGTTAATATCGGACAACACCTGCTAGTATTTTATTTCATTCGAAAACAGAGAGTAACAAGCAAACATCAAATATTGTTTTCAAAAATATAATAACATGTTATTGATACACAATGAGGTAATTCCCAATATACCATAAACAATTTTAGCGACTGTGATTTGTAACCGATAGCAAATGATGTTAATGATCTATAGTGAAGAAGAAAACAGCACATGCATTATGAACATTTCTTAGTGTACATATGGATATACATAACTGACCCTGGGCGAACATATTACGCGGAAATTAGTGAATAATGGATATACATAACTGACCCTGGGCGAACATATAACGCGGAAATTAGTAAATAATGGATATACATAACTGACCCTGGGCGAACATATAACGCGGAAATATTTACCTCAAGAAACATACTCTCAATAATTTGTGAGCTTTCGATTCAATTGTTTAAGCAGGTTTTAACTGACCCTAAGAGCTGAAGAAAGAAGCCATTCTCATATTTCATATATCTTTCAGTCAGACCCAATACACTCCTTTCATGTGCTCATTTACTTACAAAAGAAGAAACAACATAACATTGCACTCACTGCTATTCAATGCTGTTATCCGTGTATAAATTCCACGCAATCCAGTGACAAAAAGTGCATTACACATGATGCTCTCGTGTAAGGTAAACTGTTCAACGTACAACGTTTAGAAATAAGTAAATACAATATTTTATCTGCGCTTCTTTTTACAATAAATAACATAAAACAAGTGTATATCTATAACGAAACCATTATTTTGTTTGTTGTATTTTAAACATGATTAAGCATTAAATAGCATTGCTCACTAGAATTTTTAAATCTTTAGACCCTAAACTGGCAAAATATAAACATCTTTGACGATTACTCATGTCAAAAATTAAATGTTATGTTTTCTTGAAGGAAATAATGATTC
The DNA here is from genome assembly GCA_007657795.1 of Dreissena rostriformis. Taxonomy (NCBI): domain Eukaryota; kingdom Metazoa; phylum Mollusca; class Bivalvia; order Myida; family Dreissenidae; genus Dreissena; species Dreissena rostriformis. The sequence goes on along the minus strand of VMBQ01001281.1, from coordinate 29,010 downwards.
TATATACCAAATTCGTTACTTAAAGGGACAGTTTATCAAAATGAGAATTTTGCAACTTTTTGTCACAGATTCAAGAAATAAATAAACAATGCACATCAGTGTACAAAATAACACTAATGCCGCAGACTTATACTGAAAATACACTGTCGTTTACGAAAAATCATCGTAGGAAATTGATAAAATTATAAAGCGTCTCAAACGCTTAACGATCTTAAAACATCGATTTCTTGTGTTATCGTTATATTTTGTAACAACACGTGGATGGTTTTACAAAGTATAAAATAAAAACGGCAACCCATGTACAGAAGGATAGTCAGGTCCGCACATAATGTAGTCGTAAAGACTCAACGACGACCCGAACATAAACTCTGAATTATACACATACAGACGTGAAGACGGATGGCTAAGTGGTTTCGGCGCTTGGCTTTTACTCCATGGGTCAATGGTTCGAGCCCTGGTGTTGTTAACTTTTTTTTCTATTTTTACTGTTATTCTTGTTTTGATATTGTAGCTATTCAGTTCTAATGTTTATATTTATCAATTTAAAGCATTTAATGGCAAACTTCAAAACATGTCAAAATCTGTGTACAAGTTCTTTAAATTTTTCTCGACACACTTATATGAACTAGATTTAGCACATTGCTTTTCAAGATAGCCATTCATGATTGAGGACAATTCAGTTGCAACCGGCTTCATCCGTATAACATTCGCCCGAGAGTTCGCAAGTCGTTTTCAATATATGGCTATGGACGGCTGTTAAAATGTTTTCTAGTATTAAAAGCCAACTCCAAACCCCTCAAATTACATGGCAGGGCGGGCAAAAACAACGTACGAATGGAACTGCTAGCAACAGTAACCTACCGTCCGTAGAAGGTAACGGTTAGCTCGGTCATGACATGTAAAATCCGTACAGGTCTGGACAGATTTATATTTAGTAAGTAAGTGTTTGTTAGTAATTATTTAAACAAAATCATCGCAATTTTCTACAGCATTCGGCTTTATTCATGGTTTTAAATCAAAAAGGAAAAGGGGAATAGCAAATATCTAAATAAAACCATAAATACTGCACGTACAAGTCTAATCTATCATCGATTTTATTTGACAGCGCAAACCGGTAAAACCTATAAGCGGTTGTTGCGCTTCTATCTGGCTACGCCATGCAATTAGTTGTGTTCTTACTCAGTCGTGTAAAATCAGCTGTGTAAGCCATAACAGTGTTTTTCATAAACTTAAATCGTATCGACGATGGCGACTGTAGCAGCCTATCCGGTGAGTAGAAATCTTATATATTATCTCGCGGTACTAAACTCTTATGTACATATGTGTCGTGTTTTGAGAAAACTGGGCATAATGCACGTGCGTAAAGTGTCGTCCCAGATTAGCCTGTGCAGTCCGCACAGGCTTATCAGGGACGACACTTTCCGCCTAAACTGGATTTTCGCTAAGAAGAGACATCATTTAAACGAAAAATTCCATAAATGCTCGGACTGCACAGGCTAATCTGGGATGACAATTTACGCACAAGCATTATGCCCAGTTTTCCCAGAACACGACACATATTAAGAATATAGAAGTAAGATGTTCTGAGAGTGCAAACTGTTTTAACTTAATCTTCGATTGTGACACATATATGTGTGTAAATTATATTGGTCGGTGCTAGTTAAGTGGTCTATACCATATGCAGTATGGTTCATCTCATGCGTATTGTTTAATTATTTTGTCCATTGACCTCGATTTTTGATTGTTTAGTAAATGAAAAGCGACATAAAGATGCGATTGAGATTTGTTTGGGTCGAAATTTACCTGCACGCGATATGGAGACACAAGTATATACGCTCGCACACATGACTAACTATCAGTGTAGTTTTCAATTTCGCTCTTAATTATCTTAAATAATCATGGTAATTATTTTAAACGGATCAATCAAGGAACGTTACCGATATTTAATTGTCTTATAGAAACTTTGTATTTGTTTGGTAAAGATTAACGTCATGGAGTAATGCTATTAAACTTACACGCCTATACACGTGTGAAATGCTTGTCTTAAACTAGAATTGATTAAAAACAGCCTTTGGATAAATAAAATTGCAACATAATCAATTTTCAATAATATAAGACCCCAAGAATGTTTATACCGAGTTAAGCTCTCCTTTCATTATTTAAGTAAACGTATTAGTTCTGAACCAATGAATATATATATCCAGTAAGGATTGTTTCGAGTTCTATTCTGTATAGGCGTGTATTTATTTGACCGCTGAATTACCCCATACTGTGTGTCAATAGTTTAAAAAAACCTACCCAGGATATAGATTTTCTGACAACCTATTACTTTCAATTGAATATCCACTTCAAATTAAAGGAAAATTGAAGCTATAGTCGATTATCAATTTATACGGATTGAGATTCGTAAATGATGTTGATAATCAAATATTTACAATTATTTAAAAATAATATGATCAGTATAATAGTATTATTATATACATAACTTAGCATAAAATATACTCAAAGCGGCTTTGAGTATATTTTAATTGTAACTTTATTTATGTTGATTACATAAAAACATTATAAATGTGGTTTGAAATGCGTTAACATATCATTTAGATGTGATAAAACAGGACACGAAAAGTCCGTAATTTTATAATTGTATGTCATAAAAGCATGAATTTTGCACTGAAGTGTAAGCTAGAATGATCAGTTACCATTCATATACAATTAATGAAACACATTACTTTAAACACAAATGCCATGGCACCAACAAGCTTACACATTTGAAAACTCCTTTTAAGCCGTCATGCCACAACTTATCTCAAACAATTATTCCTTGTAGAAACATCGAACAAGTTCATACAATTGTCCTTTCCATTATTGATTCATTCAGTGAGAAAACAGTTGTTTGACGATGAGAATTATAATTTATAAATAAAATGTTCACGAAAACCTATGAAAAGATTTTTTAATTGTTAAATAGTATTCCGTCCCTAACTTGACACTATGTATCCTGGTCTGTATTGTGTAATTAAAATATTAATATGGATGCTTGAGCGTGAATTGTCATCCAAGATTTGCCTGTGCAGTCCGCACAGGCTAATCAGGGACGACAATTTCCGCTTTTATGGAATTTTTCGTTTAAATGATGTCTCTTCTTAGCGAAAATCCAGTTTCTGCACAGGCTAATCTGGGACGACACTTAACGCACATGCATTTTGCTTAGTTTTCTCAGAACACGACATATATACGTGCATAAGATCCGCTACATTATATAACAAACAGTATATCAATGTAAACAAATACAACATGCAGTTGTAAATGTATTTCAACAATATGATCGTTACCTATGTGTCATTGATATAGCATTATTATAAAAAAAAGTATTCAATATGGTTCACGTCTAACTTTAAAGACCATTTAAGACCATATAACGACTTTAAAGGCAAGCCATATATACCGTTAACGTAACATCACTTCCAATAATCGAATTCTTCCCTGTACATCACCTTGTATGTGTACATATTGTGCCTTTAACGTCCTTACCGGTAAATCATTGTAGATACTAAAGGGTGATTACTATTAACTTTATTATTTCTTTTCAGCCCACCCCGTTCGTGTACAATATGGGTAACATTTACCCGGGCAAGACGTTCTTCATTAGCGGCTTTATTTCTCCAAACGCCAATAGGTTAGTATGCAGCTCACGTAATAAATTATATTGGAAATTAACCCATTTATGCCTAGTGTCTAGAAAAAAAGCCTTGGCAAACAGCGTAGACCCAAATGAGACGCCGCATGATGCGGCGTCTCATCAGGTTCTGCGCTGTTTGCTTAAATGACTTTCTGTAAGAAACATTCTAAATATAGAAATAAATATACTAGACATCCCTAATTTTGAAAATAAATTGATCCAATTTAGAAGGATGGGATAGTCCATTAGGCATAAATGGGTTAAATCATAATAGATCAACTGAGCACATAATGTTCGGTACGTTGTGGTACATGTGAAATGCTATGAGGTCGCGGTGGTGTAGTGAAAAAGGTGTCCGCCTATCGATCGGGAGTTCGTGGGTTCGCTCCCTACTCGGAGAGCGTTCTCATTATCTCTTCCATAGACACGTACGGGTTCTTCCCAGGAAACGGACTCGACAGTGTCCATATCTGCCTATAATAGGCCTTCCTGTCATAGTCAGCAATTGACTGTAGGAAGTACGAAGTAGAAGTAGGAGTAGGAGCCCGGCGTACAGTGACCTAAATGTGTTTATATGCATGCCTGTGTATTCTATACTACTGTTACTTCTATATTGAACAGACTTGAGTAGTTCGAGTATAACCATACGCAATTTCATGGGAGATCTCGTCGAATTGCCGCAAGAAAGTTAATATCCGTTTTGCATGACAGGAAAAATTCACACACAACATTGAGTCGCGTTCTGAGAAAACTGGGCATAATGCATGAACGTAAAGTGTCGTCCCAGATCAGCCTGTGCAGTCCCCACATGCTAATCCGGAACGACACTTTCTGCCTAAACTGGATTTTCGGTAAGAAGAGCCATCATTTAAACGAAAAATTCCATAAAAGCGGAAATTGTCGTCCCGGAATTTCCTGTGCGGATTGCACAGGCTAATCTGACATGACAATTTACGCACAAGCATTATGCCCAGTTTTCTCAGAACGCGACAACATTGTCCATCATATTTACCTCGTTTTCCACCCACTGTAACCAGACTTACATAGTTCATTCCGGGCAATATCTCCTCGTTTTCCACCCACTGATATCCAGACTAGCGTAGCACATTCCGGGCAATAACTCCTCGTTTTCCACCCACTGATATCCAGACTAACAAAGTACATTCCGGGCAATAACTCCTCGTTTTCCACCCACTGATATCCAGACTAGCGTAGCACATTCCGAGCAATACCTCCTCGTTTTCCACCCACTGATATCCAGACTAGCATAGTACATTCCGGGCAATAACTCCTATAGTTGTGATATAAGATGCAAGATTTCAAGATTTTATATACAGCATTTCCAGAAGGCAAATGACCCATGTGGATACATTTTCATACATGCAAAATGACAACAACTTTTATAGACATATATATGTGAACATAGAAAACATAAATTGACTTTTTCTGACATAGTCATCATATTGTATCAAATCGACACCATACGTCCGCAGTCTGTGCCTGAACATCACATCTCAAGTGTCGTCCCAGATTAGCCTGTGCAGTCCGCACAGGCTAATCAGGGACGACACTTTCCGCCTTAGCTGGATTTCGTCAAGAAGAGTCTTTAACGAATAATACAATATAAGCGAAATGTGTCGTCTCTGATTAGCCTGTGCGGACTGCACAGGCTTATAAGGGACGACACTTTACGCACATGCATTAAACACCCTTTTCTTATAGCGCGTCTCATTTCCATTAAATATTCGCCAATATTGCACCGTTAGACTACAGCAATTAGCACTTTGCGCAAGTAAAATATAATTTTGGTGAAAGAAGAAACTTTGTGTTATAGAAAAACTCCATGATTTAAAACTTAAGACCAATACTTGTGCAAAGAACTAATGATTTTCTCCTGTTTTAAAACCCTTAGATAATCAACAATAGAGACAAATATAAGCGGAGCGATTAATCGCTCTCTACTGGTTAAATGTACATGTATTTTAGTGGCTCGAGACTTATGTATTCAAGCCGAAAATATCAAAGAAAAGTTTGCGGTTTAAATCAACTCATTAAGCCACTCCTTTTATATTTATTGGTTTACAAAACCGGCGGACGTATTTTTTCAAAAACCCGAAAAAAATACTCAGATTTGACATTTTTTTTTTAAGAAACATTCCCGATCCTACGAAAATGGTCCGAACAGTAAATGAAACTCGATCTTTTTTTAAACGTTCCGCATTTTAACCCATTTCATTCGGCATTCGTATCGTACGTACACATTTCATTCGGGTTACGAATCGACTGGTATGTACTACAGTCACTTGGGAAACCTTGTGTAAACCAAAGACCTATAGGTATTATACGTCTTTTTGTGTAAACGTCGTAAAAACGTCGTAACACGTCATTAAAACATTTGGAAAAATACCCAGACAACTTCTTTTGAGCATGCGCAGATAAATCAAAACAGAGCGTCATTTTTAAAAAAACAAGGAAGTGAATTTACTGCAGTATTTCTGAAGCGATTTTGACATTTTTTTTTTCATTTTCTTCATGGCGGATAGTACGGACATGAACAGCGATGGACGCGTTGTTGAGGTAGAATTTAGTAATGATTTGGACACGAATTCGAGTGATTTAAATGACGAAATTGGTAGCTATGAATGTGAACAAAAATGACGAATGGTTTCGTGATTTTTTTTACTCCGATGGCGAGGATTGTGACGAGCTCGAGAGATTCGATGCCGAGTGGAAGACTGCCAACTTCGACGGCAGACACCAACGAAATTTCAGCGAAATTAGTGGGTCTACGTCGGTTCATTCTGAAGATGCCCTGTCCCATAACTATTTTGAACAGATATGGGGACAGGATTTGTGGCAGCATATGGTAACTGAGACCAACCGCTATGCTGAACAAGAGCGGACGCGGAATTCCCCACAACCCCCATGTTCCATACCGCCCTTCAACACCATCATGCCTCGAGACAAGTTCAATCTGATCTGGCGCTACCTCCACCTGACAAACCTTGTTGATGAGGTTTTTGTGAACGAGGGCGTCACATGTTCGTCCGAAATTGAGACTACATACTATTCTGGTAAGTTAAAAGCACACTCATATCAAGTGTCATTGTTCTTAAGAATATATCTTTAGTTTATTGGTGTACATAGTGCAGTAGTAAGCCCACTGGGATTTGGCCAGAGGCCTAAGCCCGAGTTTCAAAAGGGCAAATGTAACTGTTGTAATTGTATTAAAAATTATATCCAACATCAAATCAAATCAATATTTATTAATTGTCAGTATGATATACAAACATTATAAAAAATAAGCTATGAATAGCTTTTGACCGACTTATAACATCATTATTAAAGAATTGTCATTTGGTAAATTTGAAAAGATGTCAATTGCTTGAAATAAAGTCAGAAAGCCTCACTTATAATAGCACTGACATTCTTGTTTAATACAGGTGGGAATTATTAAGAAAATAGGTTGATGGTTAAAACTAATAGAACAAGGGAATCAGTTTAAAAATGATGTGACTCTATAGTTTTTATAATGAATTTATTTAATGATTTTATGTAGACGGTTGGCCTTCTGTCTGCAGTTGACTCCTAAAAATAAAGCAAAATAAAAAGTAACCTTCTGTGATATGGACCAACTCTTCATTTCCAGTATAAATAGTACAATAGATTTTGTAAAAAATAATGTCAGTTATTTGTATTTTCCTAACAGCTGTTACACAGAGCGTCGTTCCAACTGCTACTATTGTGGCAACAACGCCATTCTCGGCGCAGTACATGAGCCTATCAGTGCCCTCAAACAGCAGTACAGCATCATTCTACCCATATGCAGGGGAAGAGGAAGAAACGATCCTCTGGAAGCACCTGTGTTGTCAAGGGTTGATGACAATTGAATGAGTTTTGTTGTTTTTTATTCAATAAATTGATTCTCAAGCTATATTTGTTATGCCATCTGAAAGATTATAAAATTTATACACTTTTTTTTTCGACCTCCTGACGGACACTTTCACTGATTTTTTTTAAACCGATAAATAAAAAAGGAGTGGCCTTAAGGACATTAACGGTTTCGTTACAATTACGCTGCCGATTACGCAATACATAAATAATAAAATCATAAGGAAATTAAAATAATGAATTTAAAAACAAAACTTTTTCAATCTTTTATTGCATTATACATACATTTGTATTCAAACATTTAAACAATAGAGCATATACATAGATAACATACCTGCAAAAAGCCTACTAGCATATTTTGCAAAGTTTCAATCGTCCCTGCGAATAAAATACCACCAGTGTACAAAGCCCACAACGACAAAATTCCTTATGTGGTCTTTATTGGCAGGTTAGACAATACATGTATTTATTTCAGACTACTAAAAAACCAAGAACGTATGTTTTACAACGTCGACAACTTACAAACATACGGTATATTTTTCATAACGAAATTATTTACGATAATCGGGCAATTGTATTTAAATTCAGTTTTAATGTCAACTTCGAGAGCAAACCGTGGGGACCTGACATTGCCTTCCACTGCGACATCCGGCTCAAAGATAAAGTGATCGTGCTAAACAACTTTACGAACAATGTATGGGGCCCGGAAGAGCGCCATACCAAAGAATTCCCAGTGGCGCCAAGGGACTTCTTTGAGATGACCATCCATGTGGAACAGGAGGGATTTAAGGTTTTGTTTTGATTTTTGTTTAATGATATATTTCAACTGTTGTTAAGTCATATCACAGCGGTCAGTTGACGTTGACGTTTTCACACTTGCCCTAAGATAGCTTAACCCATTTATGCCGAGTGGACTCTCCCATCCTTCTGAATTGGATCAATTTATTTCCAAAATTAGGGATCTCTAGTATCTTTATTTCTATATCTAGAATATCTCTTACAGAAATTCCTTTTAAGCAAACAGCGAAGACCCTGATAAGACGCCGCATCATTCGGCGTCTCATCTGGGTCTACGCTGTTTGCCAATGCTTTTTTTCTAGACGCTAGGCATAAATGGGTTAATCAATCTAAGCGGTTTATCAGAACCTGTACGTTTTAGCAGTCACTTAGATAGGTCGCACTCAAGGACCTAACGAAAGGAAATCTTGATTCCTAATGCAATGATAATAATATTTTGAACATCAAATCACTTTTATTTAAGCAAATTAGAACACGTTAGAATGCAACTCCAAGAATCGAAATCATGACTTAATAGCCATAAGAACAAATGAAAAAAATACTTTGTTAAAACCAACTTTGCTTTCATGCTTGGTAAATAATCCGCTCAAACATATGGATAAATATATTCACAATAATGACTCAACGTGTAAACATAAAAACGGCCAAACAGACATCCACATATTATAAAATCATTGTTATTTCAGAATGCATTAACTTTTTTTTATAATCACAAATTGTGGTATAATTATTATGTTTGTCAAATGAAGAAATGTTTTTGAAATTGTCCCTTTATGGCTATGTTTAATGACAGAGTTCATTTAAATCCTTAAAACCGATGTAGGAGCTGCCTACAAAATACTTCGTAAATATATACTGCGTGTAGTGCTAATGTGTATACTTGTTACAAAACGTGTTGACATTGCACATTTCTTCTAAATTCATTGATACCATTTTAGATAATTTAATAATGCTAGGTTTGTTTAGCTAATGTGCGTAACGCTATAATATTCAGACATACATTTGATCATTAAAGATATTAATGAATTTTGTCAGCGGACGTTTTTTACAAGCCAAAGTCGAGGTACACAATACATGTATTGGTTGCCAAACACACTAATTAATCACATTATGTTTTTTAGGTTTCAGTGAACAACAAGTCCCATCTTGCCTACAGTCACAAATTGGTTCCACTGAACAAATTCGCGCATCTTAGAATAGATGGTGATGTCGTCATTAAAGACGTTCGATGCCAGTGACGTCACTAAAACGTGAATTATATCGTATATAACGGTACTCTCTATATAATGGGATCAATGGAAATCAAGGTAGTGGTATACGTTCTATCACCGGAATCGAATTTTTCTTTTTGTGTCGATTCCCACTACGAAATATTCACCAATTAAAATAAATGAATCCTATAATCAATGGATGGTTATATATTCGCATATGAATGTTGTTGAACATATACGCATCATGTGAATGCCTATTCAATGCGATGGACGAGTTAACGAACTTTTTGTTTAAAATATACCGTTATAATTTTGAATAGCTGACTTAACCTGTGCATTGCTGGTTAAAAACAAGTTTTACTCCACATTACTTGCATCGTTTTGTTTTAACACTCATCTGCGTATGAGTTTAAGTTCGACGTCTAGCTTTAGAGATAAGATGCAGAGAATATGCGAATTTTTCTTCAAAATAGTCCAGTATCAGACAAAAACATTTCCTCATTGCCGACGGTCGACGGCATTCAAACTCGGTAGACCTTGCGGTCTTGTTAAGCACCAGCATCGACGAGTATAATGCAGGGCATGACGATTTATGGCAATGTACGTAAACTATAAAAGGGAATATTACATTTTTGATATGTCCATCGAACGGTTAAACAACATAAGTGATTCGTCCACAGTCTACGTCTGAACGTCAAGTCACAACCGACTGGATCTGATCGGGATAGTTAAACCACTAGCTTGAAGAAAAAAGAGCACAATAAATTGTCTTTCCATCTTTAATTGATGATAGAGAATAACACACAAAAACATAGCATGACCTGACGAGTACCAAAACAAATCGTTTTAACGTTTGTGTTTGCTTTGAGCAATATATACAAAATACAGCTACAGTTGAAGTTTCGAAAGGCGCGTTATTTCGTCAATTGTCTCTTAAATCCAACCTTCCCCTAGGCTAGCACGTTGTTTGCGAAAGCGTTTAAGTACAAAACGCAATATGCGATTCGGTATCAGTCCGTGTCTGGTCGTAACGCTTCAGCAATCATCTGGAACATTTGGGGACTTTTCAGACTCAAACAATCGTTGGCATCAACATTTGGAATGTGTTATAGATTAGAAACTAAATGTTTCATTCGGCATGGTTTCTGGATTGTCAGCAAACCATCCATGCAGAACGTTCTGAAAGCGCTCGAAATGGACTTGGCATCTTCAAGTTGGAAGGGCCTTTGAACCTTGTATTTACTATGTATTGGATCCTGCAGGATTTTGATGACATTATAAAAAGTATAACTAACGATATTGATCTGACCTATAATTAACGGTGACTAATCCACTGCAACATAAAGGGTTCAAAATAATTTATGTTCGGTTTCAAATAATTGTTAAAATAATATTTCAATGAAGAGATGAAAGTAATAATGAAGTACAATTGTGTGGTGTTCTGAGAAAACTGGACATAATGCTTGTGCGTAGATTGTCATCCCAGACTAGCCTGTGCAGTCCGCACAGGCTAATCAGGGACGACAATTTCCACTGTTATGATATTTTTCGTTTAAATGAAGTCTCTTCTTAGCGAGAATCCAGTTTAGGCGTAAAGTGTCGGCCCGGATTAGCCTGTGCGGACTGCACAGGCGAATCTGGGATGACACTTTACGCACATGCATTTTGACCAGTTTTCTCAGAACACGACACAATTAATATGAATTCTTGTAACGGTTTTGTTTCTAAAGAATCTAAACAATCAACTTGAGAAAGACATTTATATTCAATATATTATACGATATATATTTTTTATATCAGTGAATTCTATGCAAAATGAGCACAATTACTACAAAAAACGCCTTATTCCGGAATACATATTCGGAACAACAGAAATGCTTAAGGTAAAGTAATAAGATAATGTACATTAATAATTACAACCATATTAAGTTATGAAACGAAACATGTGTCAAAATAAAAACGTAGCGCCTTATTACAAACCACATATTAGAAACAAAACACAAGACACACTATAATACGAGTCAAAATGATAATAATATATTAAGCCTAGCATAATGTATTGTCGCATTTAATGTATTTAGACACTGGTCGACAAACGTGATAACGTATCCAAACTTCAAGTTGAAATGAAAAGCGTTTATAAAACTTTAATACAAAATGTTAATGACAATGCAAGCTTTTGGTTTAATTTATAAAAGTAAACAGTGTGGCTTAATCATATGTGCTAATATATAGATTTCGTAGCTTAAACTTTCGATAGCATTTTAAGTTGACTTAACAATGAAATAAAGACTCCTTAACGCGCTTAAAGCATGACACCCAGGTACTGTTCTTTTTTAGGTAAACGAGAGAAGATCTGTCTGACAAGCGCAGGTATCTGCCCGGACAAAGATACCGTCCGTTTACTCGAAATACTGACAAAACTTCATCCTCTAACACGTTCGAGTGTGTTTCGTTTACGTTGCAACAAATAACGTTACCAAACTCCATGGCAATAAGAACAAGTACCCCACGTGACTGTGTTCATGGTTGCGCATTACGTTATTGCGCACAATGTATGCGCGGTTAATTTCAACAGTATTCGTACTTCGCTACAGGAACTCCGACGTGACTGTTCAAATCTCCTGCACTGATTTTTCTGTTGCTGGAAAACAACGTGTATATTAATTGTGAGTATAGAATGTATCAAATTGCTTCCTTGATGGCATGTCAATTACAAATGTCTGCAATAGATAATAAAGTGAAACGCTGTTTTATTGACATGCTTGTTCATAAGGTGAAAAACATATTCTTTTCTTCACTCAATGTTTGAATTCCTCCTTATGCTACGTTACCAGCGCCACAATTGAAATCGTAATCGTAAACTTATCTGTGTGGTATTATTAGATTGAATTACATATTATGAGACATTTAAGTAAATGTTATAACAAATATTAACCGTTTGATTTCGTGTACATCGTGTAATACATGTAGTCATTAATGCGGTAAACTGCGAATACGGATCTCAAAACTTGCTGTTACGGCTGAATAATAGCAATTCTACAAAAATAACAGGTTCACCTAAGGTACGACTAAACAACTTAATGCTACTTTTTTATTTCAAAATTATCAAATATAATATATTGAGTCAACTAGATATTAAAGAATACACCAAATAGATTATGTTATCAATTTGTTCACAATATAAAATACTGGTTCGTGTATATACCTTCTTTTCGTCTTTCAATTGTACAATTGACAAAGGAAGCACGTTGCGTTGTACCATTTCAAAACAAAATACTAAACTTATTTTAAAAGTATTCCCTTTCTTTTACAATTAAGGTTTTAATGAAATGTTACACGTTCTCTTATGATGGATATATTTGTCTCCTTTAGGTACGAAAACTCAAATACAAATCTATCAGAATGTAGTCAATGAAGTAAGGTCATTGCTAACATTATATTTTGTTATATTTCAATATACTCTCAGGAGCTTTACTTTAAACCCGAAACTCGAGCCACCTTTCACTTTATGTTTAAAACCATAGAAATACTTGTTTTATTGTACTGCTGGCGCAATTCAAGCATATTTCACGATTAGTAGGTTAGTCAAAACAGACGAAGATCTCACTCATTAAATTTGTGTGGCTTAAGTCATGCCTATAGTCGACAGATCTGAACAGTAGGCATGTATCGTTCAGACACTTATGTCGAAAATAAATGCTTCAAAATACGGAGCTACTTAAATTCACATGTTGTTAAATATGTTCACAATGTTCTCAGCAAATGTTTAAAGGGCGAGTTATAAGCTACAAAAAAATCCGAAGGAGGAAAGGACGATGAAATCAATTAAAATCAATTCTATATCCCCATCCACTCTGAAACTGGGATCATAAACATAATTATCAACAAACTTTAGCCTAACGAAAATAATTTGTAAATTTGGTCATCCGAGTGAATGGAAATTCATCGATGAGTAAAACCACACTGTGTCGTGCGATCAGTAACGCGTGCAACAATTTGAGACACGTCATTTCTCTGGTTTCTCTGGAATTGCAGGCATATATACGAGTTCCGCTCGATTTCAATGTGTTCAGGATTTGACAAGTACATGTGTTTATATACTATTGTATACGGTCTGATACGGTGTTGATGCTCAATTTCGATTTGTTTAGATTGTTAATACCTTTAAAATGTTGACAACATTAAAGTACACTTTCGAGGCAATTTTACATTGCAATTATGTTAAGAAACTTACCAACTCAGAAAATTATGATCTTGAAGATGGTCCTAAAAACATTAGTCTGTCACCAGTAATTAAGTCCTACAGGCTCAATGAGGGACAAACACTTTATTTTAACGTGTTCTGCAAAATGCGTCCCTGAATGCACATTTTCGTGGAATAGATCGTCAACAATTATAATGAGCAGTAACGAACTGTCAGTTCGCTTTGTTAAGGGAGCTGACTCGGATATTAATGAGTGTTCTGCGAGCAAGTCAGGAAAGATCGTAAACAGTCAATCCGTCGAGCTTTTGATAAGATGAGATGTAAGTTGTTTAAATGTTTTTAGAAATATGCTCTGATATAAGAATGACTTAACGTGTACTTGTAATTGTAATACATATGTTATGATACTGGGTGCATCATTTAATGAGGGATGTACATCTAGGATTAATATTCAGGTAACTAACAAGATTTTGTTTGCGTGATCCCTTGAATCCTATTTTAATGGGATTTCCGTGTAAAACAATTGCTGAATCACTAACCGTGATTGCAATTAAGCTTATGTGATGTTTAATGAGTGATTTTAACGCTTACCCTTGTATCTAATGCTTATTGTGATTTTGTGTAAGTAGTGTCAACTGCGAGGAAGAGAATAGTGTTATTGTTGTACGTTTTCGTTTGTCAAACAAGATAAAAGCAGTTTGATTTCTTTAAGATTTATGTTGACATACATAAATACGCTTGCTGCATTCATTATCGAAACGCATTATAAAAGGGTATAACCCGAGTTGTATTGATGTTACTATGTGGCGTGTTCTGAGAAAACTGGGCANTTTTTTTGCAATGTGTACTATACAATACGTATTTTACATAAATTAGTGACTCTTCTCTTTCATTCAAATATCACAAAAAGGGACAAAATTGTATTTAAGATAAGTCAATTATGGATCAGAATGTACCAGAATATTATTATTTTTTTCACAAATTGTCACGATGAATTGTCAAATTGGAACGCTTAATGTGATTTAGTGTTAGTGATTTGTACGATATCCATTAGTGCGAGGAACGCTTACTGTGATTTAGTGTTAGTGATTTGTACGATATCCATTAGTGCGAGGAACACTTACTGTGATTTAGTGTCAGTGATTTGTACGATATACATTAGTGCGAGGAACGCTTACTGTGATTAAGTGTAAGTGATTTGTACGATAAACATTAGTGCGAGGAACGCTTACTTCGATTTAGTGTTAGTGATCTGTACGATATACATCAGTGCAAGGAACGCTTACTGTGTTTTAGTGTTCGTGATCTGTACGATATCCATCAGTGCGAGGAACGCTTACTGTGATTTAGTGTTAGTTATTTGTACGATATCCATTAGTGCGAGGAACGCTTACTTTGATTGAGTGTTAGTGATGTGTACGATATACATCAGTGCGAGGAACGCTTACTGTGATTTAGTGTTAGTGATGTGTGCGATATCCATTAGTGCGAGGAACGCTTACTGTGATTTAGTGTTAGTGATTTGTGCGATATCCATTAGTGCGAGGAACGCTTACTGTGATTAAGTGTTAGTGATGTGTACGATATCCATTAGTACGAGGAACGCTTACTGTGATTTAGTGTTAGTGATTTGAACGATATCCATTAGTGCGAGGAACGCTTACTGTAATTTAGTGTTAGTGATCTGCACGATATCCATTAGTGCGAGGAGCGCTTACTGTGATTTAATGTCAGTTATTGGAACGCTTACCCTGATCGCAACGAAAGCTAATTGTGATTTAGTGTGAGTTATGTGAATACTGACCCTGATTGTAATGAACGCTTTTTGTGATTTGTGTGAGTGATTTAACCCCTAACCGTTATGGCTTTAAGCGCTTATTGTGATTTTGTGTGAGAGATTTGAACGCTAACCGTGATGGCAATTAAGCTTATGTGATGTTTTATGAGTGATTTTAACGCTTACCCTTGTATCGAATGCTTATTGTGATTTTGTGTAAGTAGTGTCAACTGCGAGCAAGGGAATAGTGATATGGTTGTACGTTTTCGTTTGTCAAACAACACAAAAGCAGTTTGATTTCTTTGAGATTTATGTTGACATACAAAAATACGCTTGCTGCATTCATTTTCGAAACGCATTATAAAAAGGGTATTACCCGAGTTGTATTGATGTTACTATGTGGCGTGTTCTGAGAAAACTGGGCNACTGCACAGGCTTATCTGGGATGACAATTTACGAACAAGCATTTTGCCCAGTTTTCTCAGAACACGACACATATTACACATTTATAATCTCAATATATGCTTGCTGAAGCAAACGACACCAACGCCAAATTGAGTGTTTGTTTTACACTCCGTTTATCCTCTAACCATGTCGTTGGTGTTTTTTTACACCAAAATCTATGACGTTTGGTATGGTTATCTACACACTGAACAATCTGCCAAATCTGCCACATTCTCCTCGGTCATTGCATGTTGCAAAGTGTTGATTGATCTACCCCTTCATACTGCAAGAACTATTGCAAATGTAAATTTTCAATAATTTGTGAGATATCGGCTGCCTTTATTATATGCAGCATGCATGAAAATGGGCTTAAGCATGGACTCAAATAACATAAAATATTTTAACTGAAAGTGCTCAAAATAATACTAAAAAAATGAATTGCATTAATTGATAATTGATTCGCGTGAAAGTTTAATCTAAGAGTTAGTAAAAAAATTGGTGTGGTGTGTATATCAACTCCATAGAAAAATGTTATATTCAGATGTGATTAAATGATATATTTACATATGTTCGCAAAATTGTGAGGAATTGTTTGTTTGGTTTTGTAAATAAATCGCTTTTTCTGCGCATTTTGCAATATCGTTTTCGGAAAGAATACCCCGCCCAAAAGGCTGCTTAGGACTCCACAATTATGTCATACCAATCTGGCCATTTAGTAAATCTGGAATGTATAATATTAGAAAGAATCTTATACACAACATTGATAAGAGAAATTTCTCTATAGTTCGATGGGTCTGATTTAGACCTCGGGAATATGAAGCTTTTACACCTGTGTCTTGACCTGAATTAAATAGGTTACATAACACGAGCAAAATGTGACATGTATTCTTATTATTCTGGCTCCAATTACATCAATATTCTAATACAATTTCAATGTGTTAATTGTTTAATACTGTTTAAAATAACAGATTCGGTGATTGGAGATTGCAGTATATGTGTCGCGTTCTATGAAAACTGGGCATAATGCATTTGCGAAAAAGGGCGTCCCAGATTAGCCTGTGCAGTTCGCACAGGCTAGTCACGGACGACACTTTCCGCTTTTATGATTTTTTTCGTTTAAATGAAGTCTCTGTTTAGCAAAAATCCAATTTAGGCGGAAAGTGTCGTCCCTGATTAGCCTGTGCAGTCCGACTGCACAGGCTAATCTGGGACGTCACTTTACGCACATGCAGTATGCTCAATTTTCTCAGAACACGAATCATATATTCATATACATCGTCCGTAGTCTCTGTATCAACAGGGCTGGTATTTATGGGTGACGTATGATTTGTATAAGTTCTTAAAATACATAAACCAATCGTTTGGGATGAAACTTGAGTCCATAACATGATTGTTTTGCATATGATGGTGTTTAAATGTCCGCCAAATGACGTTAAGATTAGTTTTGGTACCGGTACGCCTAATTGTACTCTTCTGGAATGCAAGCATATGTTTTAACAACCGAGCGAATGCAGGTTGTTGTGGAAGGTTTTACATTTTGTGCAATCGGTTCGTATAGTTGATCGTAAATGTGTTGCAACTGGTTAAAATGTGTTATTACAAAATCAATAGCTTAAGAAAAGACCCATCCGGTGCAATTAAAGTTGTCAATAATTTGTTTTAAATTGATTTTTTGTTTAACTATTTGACTTGAGCGGTTTGAATTGAAAGTACATATAATGATTATTTATAGAGAAAATCCCACAACCGCAGAAATGTATTAAGATTCGATCAGCAAATAAATTGGAACCAAACATGTCTTGAAAGAAGACAATCGGCGGTGAAATTACTACTGATGTCTTTGTTATGCAGGACAGAGACGATTGGTTATGCGTCTTCTCGGATCTCAGATTTTCGCCCCCTAACATGCTCGAATTCGTACTGCTTGACCCATAATTTATTTGAGATTACCTCGGTCATTATTTATATCTGTACCGTTCCTGAATGAGATATCGCCACAATAAAAGAGCACGATGACGATAACGCGAAAGCACGATGGTGGCAACACTAAATTATCTTGCTGTATAATCATCGTATTGTCGTAGCATTGTGTATTCTTCAGTGTGATAGCATGTCTATGTCATCGTTATGTCGGGACTTTTAATATTATCGCACTTTCGGGTATACACTATACAAAAATCAATCCATGAAAAGACTATGGCCGACTGGGATGCCGTACGTATGTGGGCATGTGTTGCATGTTATAAACAAATAAGTTGTGCGAATTTGCATATAAAGCATGGTATGTCGCGAGATTATAGTCCAATGCACAGATGATTTGTTTTGGTATATGCATTAAATTACAAGAACTATAACACCCAAGGGTCGTCTCAATGTTCTAAACTTGTCTTAATATCTTTGCATTTTCTTTATTTAAAGATAAAGGTAACGCTTAATGCATCTTGAAAACGCACACAATTGTGGAAAATGGTAAAATATGACGTAACGAAAAACACCAACATGACGTCATTTTACAGCCAGTATTGTATTCAACAAGTAAGTAATTCAGGTACACATTTCATAGAGTACATAGTTCGTCACTACATGTTTGATGGTGGAAAGAAACAAAACAAAACTAGAAATGGCGCGGCAGAGGCCGACGCATATCCCCACACCAAATGTTTGACCTAGGTGTGCCCCAGGGTTGGTAGCGGGGCCATGCATAGTCGAGATTGACCGTATTGTCATAGAGAAGTTCAGTATCAATTAGAAGTGAATTGGTGTAGAAATGAAGAAGTTATAGTAAAGGCAATTTTGGGTGGGTGTGACCTATGTGGGCAGGGCGCCCCAGGGTTGGTAATGAAGCCATGCATAGTTGAGATTGACCGTATTGTCATAAGAGAAGTTCAGTATCAATTTGAAGTGAATCGGTGTAGAAATGAAGAAATTATAGTAAAGGCAATTTTGGGTGGGTGTGGTCTATGTGGGCGGGGCGCCCCAGGGTTGGTAATGGGGCCATGCATAGTTGAGATTGACCCTAATGTCATAAGAGAAGTTCAGTATCAATTTGAAGTGAATCC
>VMBQ01001280.1:149311-190058 GCA_007657795.1 Dreissena rostriformis | reverse complement strand
CAGTAGCAGTAGCAGTAGCAGTAGCAGTAGCAGCAGCAGTAGCAGAAGAAGCAGAAGTAGCAGTAGAAGTAGAAGTAGCAGTAGAAATAGAAGTAGCAGTAGAAGTAGCAGTAGATGTAGCAGTTGAAGTAGCAGTAGCAGCAGCAGCAGTAGCAGTAGCAGTAGTAGTAGTAGTAGTAGTACTAACAAGGTATTGTCAAGGATTAATATTAATGTGTTACTTTTGTTTTTTTTACAGCGAAACGACAACCCGCGCATAAAGTGGATTATTAGTTTAATGCAAAGACAGAATCTAGTGTACCAGTATTTATGTTGAGAAGTATTGTGCGATAATAAATAAATTGAAAAAATAAATTTTGTTATAAAAGTGGATGCAACATACGCACATGACATTTAACAAGACGAATAGTGAAACGTGCAGATATATTTTCTATATTTAAACGATCACATAACATTTTAATTAATTACAAACGTTTGCCAACTGAAAGCAACAAACGACAAAATAGCGAGATTTGCAGTTAAGTAGTAATTGCAAGCTTNTTTGCCAACTAGAGGCAACAAACAACACAATAGCGAGATTTGCAGTTAAGTAGTAATTGCAAGCTTCAACTTTAAATGATTGAACTTGTATGAATCAAGTGATTACACGGCATGAGTAGAGTTGGGCGTTCACAACCCGTAGGGGCCGGCTCGGTCAGGAAGTCACGTGGCGAGGTCGTAGGGTCAAAACGATTGCACGAGTCCGTGACCCCAGACGAGGTCAAAAATGGGACCGAAGAACGGAAATTGTCCGCGGATGATAATGATGACGACATCTTTGAGGTTAGTACATTATCTCGTAAGAATGATTCTAAAGTGTTATTTAAATACGTGCATGAAACTGTGGGCAATCGTACTCGTACATCTTCTGAATTGTAGAGTTATGAATATGAAAAACTATTCAAACGTATACACACGAATACAAATATTTCCTTCAGCATGCATTATAACTGACAAACCAAAACAATATTTGATCACAATTCTTGCACTAGTTGTAAAACGAAAAAGTTAATTGCGCGAGTTCATCATAAAGTAGTAGCACATAAACAATTCTTCAATTAATGTATAATGAATATCGTCCTTGCCATTAGATAAACGAACGCAGGTTGTTGATTTTATAGAAAAGTGATAATGCACGCATGGCTTTTGAATAGGCGATAAGGTAAATATTAGCCGCGCTCTGGGAAAACTGGACTTAATGCATGTGCAGTCCGCATATGCTAATCTGGAACGTCACTTTCCGCCTAAACTTGCTTTGCGTTTAGAAGAGACTTCCTTTAAACGAAAATTTCGTTAAAAGCGGAAATGGTAGTCCCTGATTAGCTTGTGCGGACTGCATACACTGATCCGGGACGACACTTTACAGTTTACGCACATGCATTAAGCCCGATTTTCCCAGAGCGATGCTAAACTGTTTGCCTTCAATCTTCATTTGGGATTTAAGGCAACGAATTAAATTATTTATTGACAATAAATGTACTGACAGTACGGGTTTACTGACCAATTAAGTAATCTCCTCTATGCCTGTATCAAATGGGAGGGTCATGATTTACCGTAATATTCAGTTAATGGGATTCCCGCGGTTCATAAATATCGATATAAAAACACTACAAGTTAATGCGTCCTATGCGATAGAAATCATGACAACCGGGCTGGCGTCATTAATTGAATATAGGACTTAATTGATGATCGATCAACCGGTAATATTAAAGATTCTTCAGGATTTTTAGACTTAAAGGACAGTGTTTGTTAAAAAGTTATATCAGAGGAATACAGCAATTATTTACCGTGGTTAAATGTGATATCTTGTTCTGTGAGTGATTTGATTGCTGATGTTTGTATTTCGAATAAAAGTACACACGAACAAGTAAGTAGATGTTTATAATGTTCAGAAAACTTATTTGGAAAATATTGCATATGTTACGCGATTTTATGTGAACATTGCCATCAGCTAAATTTATTTCGCGGATTGAGGTGTAAAACTATTAATCAGACACTGGATTTTAAACCGTTGCAGTTCCTTAATCATTTACCAGTCGCTGTTATTTACACGTTATTCAATTTAATGGCTGTAGTATTCAACACGGTGCTGGTAACAGTCTTTAATTGTTGTCGTTTTAATAGATCCAACAGATTAAAGATATTTTTCGCTAATTAACATACAAGTCATTCTAATTCAGTTTGATGACCCCATGAACCACAGCAATTTTATTTTTACGATGTCTTCTATAACAATAAAACGCAAATACCAACAATGATTTCAAAGTGATAATATTACATCAGGACCTTAAGTGTGCATGACGTTACGGACTTACCACTTTTAACCGAGGCTGGATCGATAAACATTGAATATACGTGCCAAACCGGACCTAATAAGCTTAACAACACAGGTTAAACACCACCATTATTGGTCTGCAGACAGTCTTTTCACTGAACTGAAAACAACCGCTAACGTTGTCAATGGTTTTGTAATAATGGTTTCTAAAATTGCAATAGTGTTTGATTTTTTTTATTGGAATCAGCGTCAATTGGTTTTAAAAAATTTAAAAGAGTAATTAACAAACAAACTGAAATTGAGAGGGTGAGGAGTGGAATTATTCAATATGGTGTATTCGATGTGGATGATTAAGTCTGTTATTGTTTTTTTTTTCTTTGTGGGACATTGAATATTGAAGCATACAAAGTTTGTTCTGTGATAGCTTATAAATGAGCAGCGCTCTGGGAAAACGAGGCTAAATGCATGTGCGTAAAGTGTCGTAGATTAGCCTGTGCAGTCATCACCGGCTATGCATGGACGATACTTTTTGCCTAAACTAGATTTGTGCTAAGACCTCCTTTTAACGAAAAATATCATTTAAGCGGAAAGTGTCGTCCCTGATTAGCCTAAGCAAACTGCACATGCTAATATGGGACGACACTTTACGTACATGCATAAAGCTCGTTTTCCCAGAACGAGGCTCAAATACACAGTTTAGTGTTATGTCCGTTATAAATCTACTCAAACCAGTATCAACAAACCTGACTATTTCTTTAACGTAGTTCGACGAAGAGTACCTCTGCCACCCAGTATCAAAATGAACCAAACGCAGACAGCTATGAGTGTTAAATACAGCTCTGTGATTGTGTTTCGATTCAATGGCGGTTCATTGGCACGGGTGTTCTTTTACATCATTCACTTTAAATTTCCCAGGACATGTGTGACACCGAAAAATATATATACAAATAATAGGTTATTATTATAGTTCATGATTGTGCGTTTTTTTTTTAAGTCGTATCCAGTTGCAGACTTATTTTCGATCGAGGCTGGATCGATTGACATGAATATCAGTGTTAGACCGGTCCAAATTAGCGCTTACAGCATGGGTTATATATAACTATTATTGGCCTGCCAACATCATATTCAATGTGCTTAAAAATAACAGCGAAAATGACAAATTAGAGGCAATACTGGTATGAAAACGATTGCGTAAAATGTTGTTAAGAGTGTGCTCGTTTCTAGACAAAAGTGTATAGCGTCGATAAACATTTTAGTGTGTTGAATTGTATTGCGTTAGTTCATTTACTAGTTCATGCGTATACAATGTAAAACATTAATATAAGAGAAACAGATTTATAAAACTTTGACAGAAGTCATTCACATGGTTAGTGCCACAATCACGTTTTACTTAATTATTTAGAAATATTTGTTTCATGATTGCTGCACGTTTCAATGCTCAATGTTGCGATCTGTACTTAGAAAAACGTATTCAAGCAAGTTAATGCTTTTACATTTTACGTAGGCATATATTTTCTAAAACAATACGAACTAACTATAATAATTATTTTATTCGATCATTCAGGAACACGCTTATCCTTCTTACCACTGGGCTATCGGTTAAGGAAGAACGCAGGTCTCTTTCAATATCTGTATAACTATGAACGATATACAGTATCTTAATTTAGTTTCTGGTTCGCTAATAACGAGTTTGTACGAAATATTCATGATTAAAATGTTAATTTGTGTCGTGTTCTGAGAAAACTGGACATAATGCATGTGCGTAAATTGTAATCCCAGAATAGCATGTGCAGTCCGCACAGGCTAATCAGGGACGACAATTTCCGCTGTTATGGTATTTATTGTTTTAATTATGTCTCTGCTTAGCGAAAATCCAGTTTAGGCGGAAAGTGTCGTCCCTGATTAGCCTGTGCGGACTGCACAGGCTAATCTTGGATGACACTTTACGCACAAGCATTTTGCCCGGTTTTCTCACGACGCTCCACAAATGTTAATTTTATCATAAATTAAACAACATTAATTGCTGACAACGCTTAAACCGCAAACAACCACACACGGCAATATACATTTCCGTAAATAGTTTAAAAATAGCTACCCCGGTATGTGTCATACATGTTAAAAATCACATTAATAATTGACATCACCATGGAAATAACATTATCAGCATAAGTCATTATCATCAACAACAATATCATAAGTTGCTGTACAACTAAAGCGTCCATTATCATTATTTCATCGTCATCATGATTGTATTTTCCGTCAGCAACAACAATAGCAGCAGCAGCAGCAGCAGCAGCAGCAGCAGCAGCAGCAGCAGCAGAACTATGGCCATCAATACAAGAATGAACACTATAATCACCAAATCTTTTATTTTCGTCTAATGTCAATAACATAAACAAAATATCATTTACTGTAACATGACATAAACTAAGACAATTACCAAAACAAAATTATTACCAAAAAAAAACACATCAACACATATTCAAAAAATGAATATCGTCTTTATAGTAACTGTCTCTCATGTTGCAGCACTACCTGATGAACTCGTTCGGCCAGACGGGGATGCAGAAAATAGCCGGCGATGCTGCCATGCCGCTCGACGTGGAGGGAGAGTTAAAAAAGTACCAGCAGCGCGAAACGGACTATCTCGGGTAAGTAAGAGCGTGTTAGACCTACTATCTCATGTAAGGTGTAGAATAGGAGACTCTTATTCTCCTTAAGCTTATAAAGTGAGACCGACTATTTGCATGCTTGTAATAGCGCGTGACAACTAATATGCCGTTTTTTTTTTATATCGTGTGACATAGACATGTATCGTAAAGCATTTGGCAACTACTATGTAATGTGTCTTATTTCAAAAATACCATTTAAATTTATATTCCATTTGAGACAAGATCGACAACCAATGACATTATTATCTGTTTTGAATATGAGTTATGTCCCTTCTTTCAATTTAATTTCTTCATAACCAAACATTGATTAAAAATCCTTAATTTTCAAGAATGCTGTTACGTTTTATCAGATCTCTTTTCGTTTAAAATAAATATTTGTTTAGGTAAACACATTTATTCTTTTGGCTTCATAATGCAAACACTTATTTCAAAATGTAATGCCACCACGAATACATATTAGTAGTTGATTAGGTTGATGAATCTTATAGGATAGATGGTACGAATCGACAACGAAGGCCCGGTTTTATCATGGGATTACGAACTATACGTAATCTCCATAAGCAGGTTTTATTTTACTTTATTCACGCATCATTAAATTATAGCGACATGGTGTCTGTGACCTACTGATGTCTAGGGCATTTTGACTTCAAGACCGTGAAAAACGTGTGAAAGGGTTCAATTTAAACTTAATTGGGTGCGATCTGTATTCGGGTAGCGTTCTGAAGAAGTTACTCAATACCAATCAAATAAAGTTTTACGGCAGCTTCAAAATGGTTTTCAACAAACAACATTTTTATTTTTAACGAAAATTAAGTATTAATTTCACTTACGAGAAAACTTAACTTGTTAGATCAAAAAAAAGTTTAATTTGAAAGTATCGTTTCAATTGCTGGTGTTGGTGTATTTGATTATATCATTCTATGATGTTTGTCATCGAACTGTCAATTATCATTCCTTTTCGCTATTAAAACAAGTGTTGTGCATTAAATGTCCGTTTTCTTAATCATCTTTCCATTAAAACGTCATGTTGTGACTTCTGAATAATAACATTTGCTGCAAAACAACCTGCTATACTTCGGTACGCTGTTTGCGGCGCCACGACCATAAATGTGAGTACATAATAGCTAAACCTTTACCCTAATATTGTTATTGACCATTCAATCTTAATCTAAAGATTATAGATCATGTAAACGTTATTTAACCTTATTCTGAAGTATTATTGTTCGTGGCTTAGTTATAGTACAATAATGTATTGACCGCTATGAATAACGAAACATAGAACGTTTGATTTTGATTAAATGATAACGACTCATTAAACTGTTACAGACATGTTTGGTATACTCTGTTAGATCAGTGCAACAAATTTTACATAAAGCTATGGCAGAAAGAAAAGTGAACTTCATTTGAATTGTTTCATAATTTCGGTGTAATTTAATTTCAAAACCATAATACATCTACGAAACTGTATAATTCAAATTATAACAGAAAAAGTATGACATAGATACATTAGGTGTACCACATGCTCCAATCCGAAGGCGGAGGTCTATATATGAAAGGTACTTGAGTTTGTCTTTTTCTTCTATGTGTGATTACAGAAACCGAAAACAAAAAGCACGTTTGTTTTTAATCAGTTCAGCACGGCATGGCCTTTAAGAAACTTGCCTTTTAACCCAGATTTAACTGTCCAATAGTAAATGCTTTACTAGGTAAAAATGAATTTAATGAGCAAAACTTAGCAATTATAAATATGTATGTTAGAAATATTTTAGTTGCGTCAATCACCATAAGAATTTACCAATGGAAAAAACAATGTACTTCATAACAGTCTCCTTTGACGGAACATGATCGACACTGCAATCTATTTACCTTTTAAGATGGAATCGATATACCGGTAAATACAATTTAGAAACAAATTAATACATTTATGTATACTTTTTTCTCAGAATTTGATGAGTAATATCAATTTCAGTGATAAAGTAATACTACTTATGTAGAACAGTGAATTCTATGTTTCAGTATTTGATAAACAATAGTCATTATCAATGTTAAGGTGACACATCTTATGCTATTAATCAGTAAAGTTTTTGTTAACTTCTACTATTACCTAATTTTCATAACTCTTATAATCCATGTCTTTACACTTGTGTGTATTTTGCATTTGGCTAAAAAGCAATTTTATGCTTAACAGCTAAAACATGTTGCTTTTGTTTCCGATCTTGATTGTTCTTAGCTTAGTTTATATTGATTTTTTTCACAGTTTGTGTCATTTGTCGTCAATCTGCTGACCGCTATTTTAAGCCAACAAAGTGCAAGACATTTCAACAATCATGTCAAACTACTAAAACTGGTTCAATAAATCCGTTGTGAC
Source organism: Dreissena rostriformis (assembly GCA_007657795.1). Classification (NCBI taxonomy): domain Eukaryota; kingdom Metazoa; phylum Mollusca; class Bivalvia; order Myida; family Dreissenidae; genus Dreissena; species Dreissena rostriformis. The sequence goes on along the minus strand of VMBQ01001280.1, from coordinate 182,704 downwards.
CTTCGTGAGCCAAGATTAGTTTAATCCTGTTGTTGATAAACCCCTCTCCATATTCCATTCATTTATGTGTGTTTTTTTTTGCAAAATCCTATTGTAAATATTACCGGAAGTGTATAATTTATGTTTTGTATATTAACACGTGACTTGGGTTATTTTGTCATTATATTACAAGTTGATTTGTTGTGAAAAAAAATAGTCAAAACATAGATACAAATATGTGTGTGAACTACATGAAAACACGCGAAGGAAAAGCAAAATTGGCGAATTACTTCAGGTATATTTTGTTATTATACGTAAACAAGACTTTGTCCCATATTAGGGTCCAACTATATGAAAAATCCAAAATATGGCCTACTGGTCGTTGGGCAGTTCATCATATTTGCGGTTAGCGAAACTTTTTAAACACGAGAAGGCACATGATCATTGCTTTGAAAATTTTGTTTAACAAATACTAGTATATCAACCGAGTTCATAAAAACGTTCCGGTCCGAAACGAAATATGGACGCCATTGGACAGGGCTGTTTTCCTTATATGGCTATAATGAAACATGTTGACCCATCGAAGCTAGTTCTGAAATAGTTATGAAAACATCACAAAAGCTGCTCAGAACAGTTCCTTCTCATATCAGGTGAGTGACCTAGGGCCTTTGGCACATTTATTTTGAAACCAGTTGTCGTGTCTTCTGTTTTTAAATAAACACCTAAGCTTTGAGCGTTTCCTTACAAGTGAAAGTGTTCGAAATAATAATATCAATATTACCAAAACTAAAACAGATCTCAAGAAAAGTAATAATACCACGTACGATTCAATTGCATTCAAAATTTATTCAAAAACCCACTTAGCTGTAAATTTTACCGAAAATCCCCAACAGATTCGACTTTGAAGAGGTTTCACCCAAGCGACACCTCTCGTACAACTTTAAATCTTTCTCAACCTGTCAATTGTTTTAATACTTTTTGTGCTTTCCTTTCATAAATCAATTAAATGCTTGACAAGTTCCAATAGTGTTTAATTGAATATCTCTCGCAGATTACTGACCAGTTAATAAATCGCAGCTTTTATGACAGGTAAAAAACAAAATTGTAGAAAAAAACTTGTAGTTGAAAATGCGTTCCGTTAAGTCATGTTTTATCGTTTAATAAACCACAACAGCAGTTCAAATTAAAGCCTCACACCTTATTTGGCATAGTAAATTTAAGTATAAATAAGAAACATATTTTATCTATGCCAATTAGAATATATCTGGTGGTGACAAGGTAGAAATCCGTCTTTTTAGCGCTTTTTAACTTTAAAATAATCGCGTTTGTCGAAATGGACGTATACGTATAGAAATCATACTTTCGGTTTTAAAATCGGTACCGTTTAACAAATAATAAATTACTTGCTAACTAGGCTATAGATTTAATGACAATTTTGCACACTTTCAAATTGCATCTATATGTATTGATTAACAAGTACTTCATTTCAAAGTGTGTGCCTTTAAGCATCAAAACGATAATGAATGCATTGGACCATTAAAAACGATAATGCGATTGTTACACGTTATGATATATGTGTTGTTGTTTGTTTGCATTTGAAATTAAAGAATTGTTTTTTACGACGCGTTCATGATAGAGAATTCTTTCTGCGTTGTTTATCAAGTAGCTTAGCGTAAAAGTTATGATTGCATTCTTTGTATATAGCAAAATCTGAGTCACGTGTTATCATTTGCAATAATGCATGACGTATCTGAATAATTATTAAAGAAAACACGACTATAGATATGCTCGAATATAAGTATGTAAAAAGATACTGCGCAAATACTCCAGCTGGGCAAAGATTTATAAATATTTTAATATTTTTCGAAACTTTATTTTTTTAATATTATTAATATTTTAAATTTAGTTTAAACTTTATTTCAAGCAAATATTTGTGTTATATTTTAAATTTAAAGATCACTTCAAGATATTAATGTTTAAATCAAAGACAAACACAAACACACGCATGTACCACGTGCATAAGTGGGAACGGTGAATCGCCTGAGATTTATAGATACCAAGTTTTGTTGTACATGTCATTATGACTAAATGTTCTATTAGTTTTGAAATCTGGCATTTTAATTTCATATTCGAAAATAATTAAACTGTATGCAATTCTGCATGAATTTATTAATTACGTCCTGCCATTACCACTCAACAAGAAAAAGCAAATGAGCCACTATCTGGGAAACGGTGCTTTATGCATGTGCGTAAAGTCTCGTCCAAGATTAACCTGCGCAGTCAGCACAGGCTAATTAGGGAAGACATTTTCCGCATAAACTGGGTTTTTGCTAAGAAGAGACTTCATTTTAACGAAAAATACCATAAACGCGGAAATTGTCGTCTCTGATTAGCATGTGCGGACTTCACAGGCTAATAAGGGACAACACATAACACGGATGTATTAAGATGCGTTTTCCAGCGACTCGAATTCATAGAGATGCACGATTACATACAACGCGCACATGTTCAAAAGAGTGTGTGCGCGTATTTTTAAAGCGCTTCCTTTATAAAGAAGATGTTTACTCAGTTTACTTCAAAGAATTTAATTTGAATGTCCAATAGTTTATTGACAACTAGTTCATCAATGAGATTTTCATTTCAAACGCGGCAAATGCGATTAACTGATAAAATGCGTATCTGGAAACACGATCTTATATCTTATATACTTCAACGATTCTTATGTACTTGTAAACAGGAATTGATGTTTTAGAAATAAACGCTTGCAAAATTTTAGAACTAATTGTTTTCCTGCAATATATGTACGAATAGTATATGGTATTAACAGAGTTATATGAAATTATTTGAAGGAAGACAAGTACTTGAAGAATTTTGTGTTAAACACACTTATTGGAATTATTGACATTCGTCGGAATTGTGTAAAGTTCAAAGAGTGGAACTATGTATAAATCAAAGTGGGCGACCATTAGCGAAAGAATCAGAAAGGAATCGAAAGGAAGTTTGCTTCAAAGGTAACTTATATAGTTAGTATCTATTTTCAACCTGATGGATTTAAATCTGTGAACCGTAATGTGTTTTTACTGTATCGTATTTATCGTGTTTAAAGTAAAAATAACTAAATATCAAGCGTGCATGTTTACATCTTATTCTGCAGTTGGTTGAAATACACTGATGTTTCTTATCGTATCGGTTCGTATGCCTATCTCGATAACAAATCGTATCACAACGTATCGAGGAGTAACGACTCGTGTAGAGAGTAACCATATATTTATGAACAAAGAAGTTTTAAACTACACGTATATGTGTTGTAATTGTTTTTGTTTTTACATATGATACGTTCTCTATTCGTTTTTTGTTATTAAAATGAAGAACTGTTTTCGAGTTAATGCATCTACCCACTGAAAATAAATCAATTTATGCTAAATTTGAATCAAATCTACTGAAAGAAAATGGCATTTATTGCACGGAAAACTAATTCGTTTGTAAGAAATACATTTTATTATATTTATGATCGAAATCACTGGGTGCGAACGGAATATATATATATATATATACGTTAGTGGCTTGATATATATATATATATATATATATATATATACGTTTGTGGCTTGGGACAAACTTGAAGTACTTACGCAACGTACTCCAGAGGCATCACATGCTATTGTGTGTATAGAAAATGTACGAGAGTACCAATATGTCGTTCGCTTTGCCTCATTAATTTATTTAATAGCTATCCCGGTTATCTTTCTTAATCAGCTGACACACAAACCTTATGAGTTGCAATGGGTGATAACATCAAGAGAGCATTAGTCTCCAAACGACACATAGCTGATGTTCAACCTGACGGTATTTAATCGTTGTACCGTTGCGTTTTGTACTTTACCGTTTTTATCGAGTTTAAAGTAAAAAAAAAATATATATCAAGGGTGCATTTTTATATCTTATTCTACAGTTGGTTGCACTACACTCACGTTTCTTATCGTATCTTATCGTGAACCTACTTTACTAATCGTATGAAAACGTATCGAGGGGTAAAGACTCTTAAAGAGTTACCAATTGAGTATGAATAATCAAGCTTGTTACTAAATATATATGTGTCGTGTTTGATAAAACTGGGCATAATGCATGTGCGTAAATTGTCGTCCCAGATTAGCCTGTGCAGTCCGCACAGGCTAATCAGGGACGACAATTTCCGCTTTTATGGTATTTATTGTTTAAATGATGTCTCTGCTTAGCGAAATCCAGTTTAGGCGGAAAGTGTCGCCCTGATTAGCCTGTGCGGACTGCACAGCCTAATCTTGGATGACTCTTTACGCACAAGCATTTTGCCCGGTTTTCTCACGTTGCTCCACATATGTATTGTAGAGGTTTTTTGTTTTTAAATTTGATAAGTTCTCTTTTTGTTTTTACTTATTATAATAAATAATTGTATTCAACGAATCTTGTATGAAAATATATACACGCAGAGTTTGAATCATATCTACTTAAAGATCTACTGGCATTTATTGCATGGAAAACTGACGTGTTTCTAAGAAATACATTTAATTATATTTATGATCGAAATCACTTGGCGCGAAAGAAATATACATGTGAGTGAACGCTTGAAACGAATGTAGTGTCCTTACTCGATTTAAACAATATTCATCACAGGCTATCGTTTGTCTATAAACTGCACGATAGTAGCAATATGTCGGCCGATTTGCTTCATTAATTAAGTATGGGCCGCGCTCTAGGAAAAAGGGTTTAAATGCATGTGTGTTAAGTGTCTTCCCAGATTAGCCGGTGCTCATCAGGGACGACACGTTTCGCATTGATCGATTTTCTTAAAGGATTGCTTTTTTAAAGCAAGTCTCTTCTAAACAAAAATCCAGTATAGTAGGAAAGTCTTGTCCCTTATTAGCCTGTGTGGACTTCACAGTCTTATCTGGGACGGCACTGTACATACATTCATTAAGCCCCATTTTTTCAGAGCGCATCTCCATGATTTATCCCGGCTATCGTTTTTCATGGGCTGACACAAACAATTTTAGAGTTGTAATGCGTAAAAACGTCAAGAGAGAATTAGTCCAAAGACGACAGATAGTTGTTCATTTAGAGGAAAACAACGACAAAATTTAAAAAAATAATTTAAAATGTTTAGTTTTGAAAATATTTTTCAAATTATCAAAACAATTTAATACCGAGCAAATTGCAACACAGTCGCAATTATATTGTTGTATACAAAGGATTTGCGTATCATTACTCGAATAGTGTATATGGACGCGATTGCATGTGATTCCTCTGCAGTTTGATCGGTTTGACAGTGAAGTATAAATTACATTCGCAGCAAGAGCTTGTGAACATGGTATATTTAAATGAGCCTCCTTCTGGGAAAACTGGGCTTAATGCAAGTGTGTAAAGTGTCATTCCAGATAAGCCTGGGCAGTCCGCACAGTCTAATAAGAGACGACATTTTCCGCGTCTATACATTTTTCTTTTAAAGAAGGTCTCTTGTAAACGAAAATCAAGTGTAGACAGAAAGTGTTATACTTGATTAGCCTGTGACACTTGAGGCAAAGCGTTAAGCCCAGTTTTCCCAGAACGAAACTCACGTAATTTTCTTGAAATTGAACTGGTTGTCAGTGCAACAAACGTCATTTGCCTAGAAATGATTCACTTTTTAATACTTATCGTATTATTTGCGATGGACTGATACTTTAAATTATTGCAATGCTACTCCAAACTCGACACATGGTATCATTTCACTAACATTATTCATTTTCATACATTCACTTCGTATCAGAAATAATAATGAGCACATATGATATGGGCCGCGCTCTGTGAACAAGGGGCTTAATGTAAGTGCGAAAAGTGCAGTCCGCACAGGCTAATCAGGTACAACACATTCCGCTTCTATTGTATTTTTCGTTTATAGGAAGACTCTTCTTGACGAAAATCCAGTTTAGGCGGAAAGTGTCGTCCATTATTAGCCTGTGTGGACTGCACATGCTAATCTGGGACGGCACTTTACGAACATGCATTAAACCACCTTATCTCAGAGCGAGGCTCATATGTAAACCTAAATCCGCGGCGAAGAGAATTGCTTATACGCTTCAATGACACGAAAATTGCATTAAATTAAGTTATTTCGTGTATTCGATAACCTATTCTTAATCTATTTATTAAGCGAACAAAAGTAACAATAAAAAGCGCACTAACTCAAAGATTTTCTTCTTGAGAATATACGCGTCGTAATCCCTGATTTAACATCAAAGCTAATGAAGCTTAAGTCGCTTATTCAGTGATAGAGCGTTAAGTATATGTCTTTTAAAAATAACTTTTATTGAGGTTCTTTTATAATTACCGAAATTTCGTATAGCGTGAATGTACAAAAAGGATCAGCATTTGTCAATGGTTTATTGCAATTTTCTAATGAAACTGTGGATGTAAACAAGATTTCTAACTTTTTCTTAGACACGTCTAAACATAATAAAGCATTAAAGTCCCACTCTCAAAATATGGCTTTCAATTGACATGTAACCGACCAAAACGCTTTTAAAATCGGTAAATGTAAAACGATTTGGTACTTATTAATGTTTTAGTTCATAAACACGCGATAGTTGGTGACTCCGGAGTTAATCGAGTGACTACATTCGTACTAAAGTTCCAGTGTTTAACATGTACATTCTCGTATTAATAAGTTCGCATCAATCTAACATAAACATAGTTTAAGTGCATTCCCTACAAAGGAAATAGTTTTATATAAACGCTTACCTCAATCACATGCACAACTCGAAAGACATGCCACCTGCATTCTCTAAATATCCTAATTGTTAGTTTATACTTAATCCAATACCAATAACTAAAGGTCAGATTATGAAACGGTAAACTTTCAAAGCATTTTCTTGCCCGTTCTGTATTCCAGATTGTACAAGCCTCGTATCAATTTAAAGATTAATTCGTCTTCTTTCAAACATTGGAATAAAAACGGGATGTCATGCTACTTATAAAAAAAAAATATTTGCTTAAATGCAGGCACCCTCAGAAATCAGGGTTTCGACTTGATATGTCGACAAAAGCCCCTTAGCTCATTAAACGCACTCCAAACATTCATCTTTCAACTTCGCCAACAATGCAATGCCCCAAAATGTTGCAGACACACAAATACTACAGCAAAAAAACCCACAAAAGCATCTGTACCATTGTTTAAGGATTGTATACCACACGAGAAAATCAACTCTTTATATATTAACGCCACAATCGTGCTTTTAGAGCTTTGATTATTTTCACTGCATAAGTTTAAAAAAAAAAGACAATCAGCGTTGAAAATAAAACTGATGCTGTTGTGTCGTAAATATACAATAAATATTATATATATATATTATATAAGTTACAACTGAATGTTTAAATCCCAACAAATACACATTTATAATCAATATGTTTCTAAAATAAAGGAAATACTGAAATAAAAAAATAATTGAAATAAACTTATGATTGAGATTAGTGCTTAGTTATGATATTTCTTCCAAAATTGTATTTTAACTTAAATTTGTCGTAACATGTTTGCTAAGACTGGATTAGAACTTAAAATCATTGTTCGTGAAACTCATAGGCAGCCGTCTATTGAAAATTATCAATTTTTTTTAGCCGGTGTCACATGATAATACATCCCTTACGACTACATAATTGATATCTGTAAAAAGAGTAATGTCAAAATGTCACGATATGAAAACCATTCATGTTTGATGAGTTGTTTAAGCCTAATCCAGGATCATGTTCGTATCCAAATAGAGTACCAAGTTGTGCGCCTGCTTAAATACGATCACCAGGCTAAATTAAGTTAAAGTGTATTGTTCAACTATCGCTCTGTAATCGATTACATCTGCAACAAATCGAACAACTCTCATTTCACAGTAAGCAAAGACGTCACTTACAGTACTGCCATTCGAAATTGATATTTTCTGTTTCTGCTAAAGTCAATTAAATACTGGCGATGTAATTTCCGTAAAAGTTTAATTTAGAACCAATTTGGGATGTGAATCGGGCCTTTTCAAGTGTGGCAAACAAGCTTATTTTATTGGAAATCCATATAAATGCTTTTGAAATGGCGTATTATATTTTTTCCAACAAATCACTCGTGAACATCCATAGCCATGTTACATCGTTCCGCCCGACAGAGTAAGGCCGTGCATGAAGAATTAAAAGGGTCTTGTTTAAATGTACTCGCATAAATAAGTTGGTGCCGTTGTCTGTAGTTTATTTATTGTTGTATTTTTTTGTATTTTGTTGTTGGTTTAATTTTCGAAAAAAAGTTCCTGTATTAGCGAAACGAAGGAAGTTATAACAATCTAAATTATTACGTAAAGCAAACTTTTGGCTCGCTCCTTCTCCATCCATCCATCCATCCATCCATCCATCCATCCATCCATCCATCCATCCATCCATCCATCCATCCATCCATCCACCCCTTCGTTCGTCTATCTGTCCGCTAACATATATAACAATAACATACGCTTTGCATTCATTTTGCTTTAAATAAATTCAAACGAACGAAGACAAATACTATTAATATAGGGAAGAAAAATAACGTGTTTCCACTGGGGATTGAACCCAGTACCATCTGCGTGTTAAGCAGATATGATAACCACTACACCATGGAAACAGCTGAGTGTATTGGTTGAACAAATGGTCTATATATAAAACTATCGTTGTCAACCAGGTTACACACATCTATAAAACGCGTGGTTTATAGTTTCTGGTTTAAATTCTTGTGCATTACATTAAGGTTATTTAAAGACACATACTTTCCATCCATCCATCCATCCATCATTCTGTCCGTCCGCCTGCTTCTTTTAACATATGAATATGTTTCTTATTATGATATCATAAATATTTATCCAAATAATTCATTTTGCTCATCACTGATCATACACAATTATAATACTAGTATTGCCTTTAACGCTTAAAAATAATTGCGATTGTGCATGCTTACGAACGATTATCCATTATGTCCCGCACCGAAGAATGCGTTTAAATGGCACAGACATCTCGATTTTATTTCCAATAATTGAAATTTAACAGGGCCATTTATTTTCGCGGATTGACGTAAATGGTTTTGCGCGCTCTTGAAAATAAGAGCAAAATGACGGATGGGCTAATCACGTGTTAATTTAGATGTTGATGTTATTTACAGTTGGAACAATCTAATTCAGGTTTTCAAGTTTGGAACATTGTTTAAGATGCTGCCACAAAGCGTTTAGCCGCAGTTTTTGGATATATAAGTGCTTATGCTTTGTGTATACGGGATTTACATAATATTTAACAATATGTTTTAATGTAATGGTTTCAATAATTTTTTACACACTACACATATCCGGAAATGTAGGATTGTATTACAATGGAACTTTTAAATATCTTAGTCTTGAGCCGACAAACCATGCACAGAATGCTAAAATACTCATTGTATTTATAACATTTAAGTATATGTATGACAATAAATTGCACTGGGGAAAAATGCGAACGTATAATACTACCAAGCGAGAATTTTGTTCAAGTTATAAAACGCGGGTTTTGACATAAATCCCGTGTGAATTTGGAAACATGTAGCGTACGATGTTCACAAATTGGATCCTATTCAATTGCAAAGAAATCATTTCAACCACACAATGTTAACGTGAAATAGAAACTAGAGATGAATATTTTATAATTTTATAATAGAAATAATAATTATCGGACCCACATGTCAAGCGGTTCAACCTACTTCAACTGAATATAAGATCAAATACGGACTGAATTTGTCTACGAAGTTTGTTTTAACAATCATAGAGTTGAATATTAATGATTTATAAATAAAATAGTTCGATTGCTTTTACACACACAATCCGTTGACGAAATAGTTAAGTTATCCAGATATTCTGAAATAGATTGTATAAGCGATGGTTTTAACTGCGATTTAACTGGCGAACAATCACATCTTGTGTGCATCCTTTTGTGAATTATTTGAATAATTTAAACCTTATAAATGCAATACTCTTTGGTGTGGTATTGCATACATTGTGTGTTCGACCTCCTTTTGGGATTTTAAAAGTTGGATTACATTTGTGAACCGAATGTGCTATTAGATCCTTATTTCGAAGGCCATGTCAAGTTCGTATAAATTGTGTAGTATATACATTAATGTAAATCATGGTGAACATTAATAGTGTCAACCGGGATGCTTTTAGATAAAAAAAAATATATATATTTGGAAACATGAAGTTATTGTTTTTCTGTCAATAATGGACGGGGCATTGATTTACAGTTTATAAAATATAAATAATCGGTGAATTTTATTCCGTTCCTCTACATTTCATAATTGGTTTGGGCGTAGAACAATTGATATCAAATACATAATCGACGAAAAGCGTACCATAATTTTATCCATTTCAATTGTAATTTATAAACCCATTAACGGATCGATATAAATAATAATAAGTTATGAGTATTAATTCGCTCGTGTGTAGGTAATATTTATTCTGTCCTTTTGAATATTAACTCAATTAAAACAATTGTCATTTTACCGATATGTGAACTTGTCTCTTTAATACAATAAGTATTTAAATGTTGCAAAATCGGACGGAACTCAGACTAAGTTACCATCAATGGAAACTATTCGGCCAAATTTACTATTGATTTATCTAAAGTGTCAAATAATTATAGTTATCAATAGTTTTATTCTCGACGTATTTTACCCATCGGACCAATAAGAAATTGACAGAAATACACCGTACCAGTGTGATCAAATAGTAGGCAGGAGATTTCGCATAGTTTATTCGCATTGGTTTGAGCCATTTAAAAAGCCCAAGGGAAATGAATAAGTCGTCTCGACCTACCCTTCGATATACCTATCTACATTACAAGGCATACGTGGGAGACGGGTCTAAAAAAAGGCGAGTTTTATTGTGACATGCTTTTTTGATTCGGGAGAAAAACATGTCATAAGTTTTTAATTCGTTAATCTTTAAGTTATTATCCTTTTAGGTGATCGCATCATTCTATAGTTTTCTTATTATTATCAGTTGTTAAGTTCGTATTTATGTTCAAGTTCTCTAATTCAATATGTGTTGACCACTTATTTTTAGATCGTCACGCATTATGTTAGTAATTAGTTTATATTGGTTCTGGCTATTTTGTCAATAAACATTGGCTTTGATGTCAGGAATTGAACCACGAGGGCGTCAACTTATTACGCAATACCGTTAGTGCCATCGTGGTTACACATTAAAATCCAGAGGGCGAGAATGCGAGAGCGCGAGAGTACGATTGCGACATTGCGAGGATACGATGACGAGAGTGCGAGAATACGATGGCGAGAGTGCGAGAATACGATGCCGAGAATGCGAGAGTGCGAGAATACGATGACGAGAGTGCGAGAATACAATGACGACAGTGCGACAATACGATGGCGGCAGTGCGATAGTACGATGTCGACAATGCGACAATGCGAGAGTGCGAGAATACGATGACGAGAGTGCGTGAATACGATGACGAGAGTGCGCGAATACGATGACGACAATGCGACAATACGATAACGACAGTGCGACAATACGCATTGTCGCCATCGTTCTATCGCACTATCGCCATCGTATTGTCGCACTGTCGCATTGTCGTCATCGTACTATCGCGTTCTCTTATTCTCGTCATCGTATTCTTGCAATCTCGTCATCGTATTCTCGCACTCTCGTCATCGTATTCTCGAATTGTCGCCATCGTACTCTCGCGTTCTCGCATTCTCGCCCTCTGGATTTTAATGTGTAACCACGATGGCACGAACGGTATTCCGTAGCTTAGTTTAAAAGCCACATAACGAAAAGAAGTTTTTTTCAGTTATATAAAGATAGTGCACCAAAATTTTCACTTCAATAATGATTTGAAAAATATGTGTGCAATTGGATCAAAAATTATATTTTACTACGTTATGCTCATGTTCAAGGCCCTTTTTTACATTTTTGCAAGTAATTTGAGAAAAATAAGATTGTTCTTTTCTTCTATGAAGATCGGCGTGTAACATGTAAGAATATTCGTGTATTTAACGCGATTTTATTCTCCCGTTTGAAAATCGGATTTCTGAAGGAAGAGCCCATTTTTACCGGAATGGTGGCGTGGTTTTGGCGGGGTTATGTTTCGGTTGCTATTTCTCGATAATGCATCGTGTAATGTTATCGTCTAGCGTCTCTATCACTCAGCGCGATCCAGTAGACGTATTCAGAAATCCGTACCCAATCTGAAAGAACTTCTTCTTTACACGTCTTTCTTGAGCGCATTAATGTATTGTAGGTCGTCGTGACGTTGTGTTATTTATGTCCGCCTCGATCACCAATGTGGAAGGTTTTTTAGATCTCCAACAATAACACTAATTACTGGTTCTACCCATGAAACCGACTCGAGACCGTTTCAATAAGCCTTAGGCTTTTAATGCAATTTGATTTTAAAAAATAGGTTTAAACTTATGCGCGCAACTCGAATCCGCTCTCGCTAACATAGTATCGAACTCGGAAGCTTTCAATGCTTTGATTGTAAAGTATTCCTAAAGTTCCCGTGTTTTGAAAGTTCTCGCGTGTTTATTGTATTCTCTGGTTGCAGGCGCGTAGAAGATTGCCTAACAAAGGACCCCAGCCTGAGAGAGGACCAAGTGAAACGTGAGTAGTATTTGTTAGTCAGTTTATTTTAACCATATTTATTTAAGATCGGCTGCATTGAAAGCCGGAAGCTCATTTAGACACCCTCGATTCCACTTCCTTGGTAGAACCAGACGTGTTGTATAATGATATACTATGAACGCTCTGAGACTGGGGTTGGAATCCGGAAACGTATTCAAACAATACTCGTAAAGACTTAAGACTTAAGATAAACAATAAAATGTAAATTGCCATATTCAGTAATAGTTTAAATGTTGAGTATAACTTTACATGAACTTCATGTCATTAAATGTGTCTTAAAATAATATTGTATTTCCAAAATAAGCACCATGTACAGCCTTTTAATAAAAACATTCATAAATGCCGTTTCTTTGAAATAAGTCTTTTTCTTATTCTTAAATCTAAGAATGTGTTGGAGAATGCGGGCCCGGGAACTCCTGATCACTAGGCAGACATCATATATACTACGACACCCATTTTATTTGTTAAACTGACGTGACTCCAAACAAATTTACTCGAACATGTTCATGTTAACACTTCTTTGTTATTTTCCATCCGTATGAAAGTTCGAATTATTCATCAATATTTACACATTACTCAATATTTTGCGCTTTGCCACTCATGCCAGTCACAGGACGCAATAATGATTATAACTTTATGAATCTATATTTGTTTTCTTTATAGTGAAAATGGCTGCGTGCACAATGTACCGTCTGGTTGTAATCCTAATTGCTGTATTTACGAATGATACTATTGAAGGACTATGTCCGGAATATTTAATAAACGTGTACAGAGGATTTAGGTCTAAGTTAGATAATATCGAAATCCAGATGAATGCGTATTGAAAGCCCGTATTCTTGGCTCGACCGGTACTGTGTATTGATAGGAAGATCACCGGAACGCTAGCGCATCTCCATGGTCACGGACTAAACTCGTAATCGCAGTATGGAGATAACTTTGTTAATTCATTATCATGCATTTTAACAAATAGGAACAACGATCATCGTGAAATTCCCCATGAAGCAGTTATCAAACAGATAATTGTAAATCGCTTTATAATACCACTATATCAGGCTGAGTCATGTTACATACGAATATAACTAGTATAAAGACATTAATGGCTATACATTATCATGATGCAGTTTTCACGTATTATGCACTTTCGACCTAAAAGGGTTGCCACTATGCATAGTCAGAAAATTTGAAAGATGAATGTGTATCCTTGCAGTGATCCTGCAGTCATTCTCGGTGTTGGATGAAAACGGAGATGGCAGGATCTCGAAGACAGAGATTGCCCGGGCATACAGGCTGGCGGGCTTCAACCCAACCAAGACGGAACTGAAGCAGATCGTCAAGGAACACGACGCAAACGGTAGGAACATGACGAAAACAGATGAACATGACGCAAACGGTATGAGGTCATCACTGTATTATATTGAATAGGACGCGAACGGTATGAGTCCTTGAATCAAGCATAACGTCAATGAACATGACGTACACGGTATGAGACTAGTTGCAATAATGTAACTCTGGACACCGTTAACACTACGTTTCGAGTTACAAGTCGAGAGGATAGAAGCAATGGAGCAAAATCAAAATCTATAAAATAACATTTTCTCCGGCAATTAGAGTAAGGGTCACCCAAGAAAACAATTTGTAATCATTCCCAGACGAAAAAAATAAACAGTTAACGAGATAAAACATACTTTAATCGAAAATTAGATTTCCCAATAAAAACTCGGTCAAATTTCGGCCATGACAGTTACCGCGTGATCTCGCGAGATTTGAAAAAGAAATGTAGGAGGAGCTATGCCATATAAGGTAATCCTACTACGCATTTACGTAGGCCGCCATGTTGGCTTTATTGAAAAATACTACGATTTCCATATATGGGTTTCTGGCCTATTTTCTGATTGGCTGCCAAAAACTTATGCAAATAAGGTCAAACCGGAAATTCCCACGTTTTGTTGAAGATNCTTGTATGTTCTCAAGGAAAATGGCACAAACGGGAGGTGACACTCAGTCTTGTATGTTCTCAAGGAAAATGGCACAAACGGGAGGTGACACTCAGTCTTGTATGTTCTCAAGGAAAATGGCACAAACGGGAGGTGACACTCAGTCTTGTATGTTCTCAAGGAAAATGACACAAACGGGAGGTGACACTCAGTCTTGTATGTTCTCAAGGAAAATGACACAAACGGGAGGTGACACTCAGTCTTGTATGTTCTCAAGGAAAATGACACAAACGGGAGGTGACACTCAGTCTTGTATGTTCTCAAGGAAAATGGCACAAACGGGAGGTGACACTCAGTCTTGTATGTTCTCAAGGAAAATGGCACAAACGGGAGGTGACAATCAGTCTAGTATGTTCTCAAGGAAAATGTCACAAACGGTAGGTGATACTCAGTTGAGTATATTGTAAAGCAATATGACGCAAACGGTAGCTGACACTCACTTTAAGTCTTGTATGTTCTCAAGGAAAATGGCACAAACGGGAGGTGACACTCAGTCTTGTATGTTCTCAAGGAAAATGACACAAACGGGAGGTGATACTCAGTTGAGAATATTGTTAAGTAATATGACGCAAACGGTAGGTGACACTCAGTCTAGTATGTTCTCGGGGAATATGACGCACACGGTATAAGTCCCAGGTCAAGAAACATGACGTAAACGGTTTAAGTCCCTGAATTTAGCAGAACATCAAGAAACATGACGTAAACGGTATAAGTCCCTGAATTTAGTAGAAGGTCAAGAAAAATGACGTAAACGGTATAAGACCCTGAATTTAGCAGAACGTCAAGGAACATAACGTCAACGGTATAAGTCCCTGAATTAAGCAGAACGTCAAGAAACATGACGTTAACGGTATAAGTCCCTGAATTTAACAGAACGTCAAGAAACATGACGTAAACGGTATAAGTCCCTGAATTAAGCAGAACTTCAAGAAACATGATGTAAACGGTATAAGTCCCTGAATTGAGCAGAACGTCAAGAAACATGACGTAAACGGTATAAGTCCCTGAATTTAGCAGAACGTCAAGGAACATGACGTAAACGGTATAAGTCCCTGAATTTAGCAGAACGTCAAGAAACATGACGTAAACGATATAAGACCCTGCATTTAGCAGAACGTCAAGAAACATGACGTGAACGATATAAGACCCTGAATTAAGCAGAACGTCAAGAAACATGACGCAAACGGTATAAGTCCCTGAATTGAGCAGAACGTCAAGAAACATGACGTAAACGATATAATACCCTGAATTTAGCAGAACGTCAAGAAACATGACGCAAACGGTATAAGTCCCTGAATTTAGCAGAACGTCAAGAAACATGACGTAAACGGTATAAGTCCCTGAATTTAGCAGAACATCAAGGAACATGACGTAAACGGTATAAGACCCTGAATTGAGCAGAACGTCAAGAAACATGACGCAAACGGTATAAGTCCCTGAATTAAGCAGAACGTCACGAAACATGACGTAAACGGTATAAGACCCTGAATTGAGCAGAACGTCAAGAAACATGACGTAAACGGTTTAAGTCCCTGAATTGAGCAGAACGTCAAGAAACATAACGTAAACGGTATAAGTCCCTGAATTTATCAGAACGTCAAGAAACATAACGTAAACGGTATAAGTCCCTGAATTTAGCAGAACGTCAAGAATCATGACGTAAACGGTATAAGTCCCTGAATTGAGCAGAACGTCAAGAAACATGACGTTAACGGTATAAGTCCCTGAATTTAGCAGAACGTCAAGAAACATGACGTAAACGGTATAAGTCCCTGAATTGAGCAGAACGTCAAGACACATGACGTAAACGGTAGGAACATAACGTAAACGGTATATGGGCATCACTGTAGTATATTGAACCGGACTCAAACGGTATGAGTCCTTGAATCAAGCATACCGTCAAAAACATGACGCAAACGGTAGGTGAACCCAGTCTAGCATAACGTCAAGGAACATGAAAGTACAATGCGTCCTAACGACAGTGTCCACAGAGTTCTTTCCAAAACCAGCGTATGAAATTGCTGTTGAAAGTTTCCTGTTTTGAAGGTCGCTTTTCTGCCTTAAGTATTAAAGATTGCAATTATGAAACAGATAGAAATTACGGAAACAACACTTTATGCTCAATTTAAACTGTTTATTTTCGTAATCAATTTTAGCGTGTTTGTGTTGTTATTGTATTATAGTACGACTATTATTAAAGATGACATTTATATTGATTTTAGTATTCAATGTAAGCGTGTTTGTCTTTTATTGCATTAAGTACGAATATGATTGCAGATGACGGCTATATAGACTTTGAAGAATACTTCAATGTGATGAGATCAAAAATGATAAAAGTGGACTTCGAGAAAGATCGAATGAAAACGGCTTTTAAAGGTAAGAAAGTGTATGATTTATGAACACTTTTTGGTAATTCAAGTTTTTGAACAAGGATATGAAACTCGATCCGTTCGTAAAAAACGCAAACAAGTTTGCACTATTTTTGCCGACATAATTTGCATATCTAATGTTAAAAAAACTCACGGCTGTTATGTACATTTTCAATATTTTTATTTTATGTTTTGCAATCCAAAACAAAAAACACAAGAAAGATAAGTAATAATGACAAATAAAAAAATGTCGACATTATACCTTCAACGATTGTTGTATACAAGAACGTTTATTCCATGGTCTGTCAGTTAGGCATCGCAGGCTTGATGAAGAGCTTAAATACTCATTTAAACTGACACATCTATAAAAGCCTCACTCTAGGGGAAATTCGGGCTTAATTTATTTGCGTGAAGTATCGTTCCAGATTTTCGTGCTGTCCGCACAAGCTTATCAGGTACGACACTTTCCGCTCTTGTTTCATTGGAAGGAAGTCTTTTTTGTAATAAAACCCGGTCAAGGCGGAAATTGACGTTGTCGCAGATTAGCCAGTGCGCATTGCTAAGGCTAATCTGAGACGATGCATTACGCACATGCATTAAGCCCGATTTTCCCAGAGCTCGGCTCAAATTATTATAAGTTTCCATGTTCCCTGGTTTCAGTCCTCGATGTCAACAACGACGGGTTCATCTCTGTAGAGGAGCTCCGGAACGCCTTGTCGAGGACTGGGGATCATTTCACAGACAGGGAGATAGAGGGAATCTTAAAACGCGCCGATAAAAACAATGATGGGCGAATAGATTATAACGGTATACCGAGTGTATTTGTTTATAGTCACGCAATGTTCCGCGGTCTCATCAACGGAAAGCGTAGCCTCTGACGAGTTTGTGCAAATACACAGGCTGGTCGTGAGCTACGCTGGCTGTATATGACATAAGACCCATTTTTGCATGACGCGGGTCATTTTTTGTTGTTGTTGAGTATACTTTCTTGAACGTACATTATTATAAACGTTCTTATCAACAAACGTCTGCGCAATGTGGCAATTGAATTTAAAGATTAATTATTATACGACAAAACGATATCTTACAAGGCTTTTAACTAATTTGTATAACTAGTATTTCTCAAAATCCTTTGTATTTGTAGCAAATCGAGATTATTAGAATTCAAGATCTTTATTTTTATATAATAATTTATTGTTGTTCTTTTTTTTCTTGTATTAGTTTTAAACATATTTATTGTAACTCGATTGCATCGAAAGCCTAAGGCTTATAGAAACGCTCTCGAGTCCGTTTCCTGGGACTAGAACCAGTACTTGGTGTCTTTGGGGGAGATCGAAGGAACGCTCCCAGTGGGGTTCGAACCCGTGACCTCCCGATCGCTAGGCGGACACCATATCCACTACGCCACGGCGACCTTTCGTGTATTACGACTGACATCACACACTCTTCGTTACTATTTTTCAGAGTTTGTCGATGCAGATCTGTGCAAGTCAGTGTTTTGAACTTTCTAGACCCTGGTGATTGTTATAGTGACGTAGGCTGCAAAGACATGACGTCATTACATGCAGCGACGTGAATTTAGATTCCCTTACGTCTTAAGACAATTCGACAAAGTGAATTATATGTTGTCAATAAACAGATGTAGCGCTTCTCATCTACATTTACATAGTTTATGTTGTTGGAATTAAGTAATTTGTTCTGTTTGTTTCGTTATTAGCTTTGCATTATTTACTGGTTTAATGAAGTAAGTCATATCAATATGTATCAAATAACGGTAATCGATAACAAAATTCAAGTGCGGCTTCATGCTAAATGTGGCCTTACATTTCTCGAATAGTAATTTATGTTTCATTTTGAGTTGCTTTTTAAATAAATTATCAGCAAGACTGATGCTTCTGAATACAACCATCGGAGTTATCCCGCGTGATTCAGCACGCTCGCATCAGAAGTAGTATAATCCTGCGTGATTCAGCAACGCATAGCATTTCATATTTTAAAAACTAATATTCATAATGATTAGACGCAACACTTTAGTCTTAATTTAGTTAAACAAATTCCATTATTATATAACACATTATTGAAGGTTTGTCTTCATATTGTTTTTCAATTGTCAGTAAAGGCTCACATTTATTTGCTGAAGGTAGACATGCAATTTACAAGCAGATATCCATTTTGAAACGAAAGCTTTTCGCATCTGCGAAATATTTAGTTTTACAGTTATTAATATCTTCTTACAAAACGCGATACAGGTTAAACTTTTAACGTATTATTTACATAACAAATCATATCATTTGAACTAGTATGCCATGTTTTTCTTCAAATGTTGTACATATTTCATGACTGTATCCATGTAAGAAATACACTTTGAAGATTCACGTGGAGTTTTCTTTTCCATTTTTTATTTTGTTTGCGAAAAATATTAATTCAAACTACATGTCGATATTTAAAATTAGCCTCGTTCTGTGAAAACAGGGCTTAATGCATACGCTTAAAGTTTCGTCCCACTACTTAGTGCGCACTTTTTAAGGACGACACTTTCCGCTTTAATGATATTTTTCTTTTAAAGTCAGTCTCTTCTAAATGAAAATCCAGTTTAGGCGAACTGCTCAGGCTAATCTTCGACGACACTTAACGCACATGCATTTAGCCCAGTTTTCCCAGAACAAGGCTCATATAATGACAGTTAGCACGACATGGGAGGTAACTCTTAGACTGCGAACTCAAACTCCAGTGGTGACCCTATAGGTTTATCGCAAACTTTTAGTATGGAGGTTTATTTTAAT
This sequence comes from Dreissena rostriformis, assembly GCA_007657795.1. Classification (NCBI taxonomy): domain Eukaryota; kingdom Metazoa; phylum Mollusca; class Bivalvia; order Myida; family Dreissenidae; genus Dreissena; species Dreissena rostriformis. The sequence goes on along the minus strand of VMBQ01001280.1, from coordinate 162,902 downwards.
GCCGTAAATCAACATATGCGATCTTTCATGGCTGTGTATGTCAGTTGGTCAAATAAAACTTTATTTGAATTGCAAACAATTAAGGTTTAAACTGTTAATTCTTGACGTATACATTAAGCATACACACAATATAAATAATTGTATACGAGTTTAGAGAAAAAATCAACTCCGTGTTGCAGATCACTTCTTTAATATGGTATGAAATTAATACATTTTAAATAAATAACAGCAATATATTAATATGTTTAATGTATATGATACATATGGACACACATCAAAACAATTGTGTATACCCATAGTCTGTATCTGTATTAGTATTGTTATACCTCATATCGCATTTGTTAATGTGCTGAGGGTACTAATAAACTGGCAAACTGGCAAACTGCGTAAAGGCGATAACACTTTCACAGCCTGACATGGACACATCACAAGAGTTATTCCGCCTGCCCTTTCATTTTATGATTCCACATCGACAGGAACTCTGAAACATAAAGATTTTTTCTATCAAAATCGATACCTTTAGCGTACTAAATCGTTTCAAAATATTGACGGAGGGCTGAATTTTCAATTTTATGTAAACTATTATATTTGAAATAGATGAAAAATACAGATATTATACTATTCTGAAAAAAAGACATTATCCTCATTAGAACTAACTCGTTCCGTGAACACTTAAGGTTAGGAGTTGATTGTTTTTTGTTTTTTTTCTTTCTATAGTAACATCTTTTTACACATTACTATATAGTTTCCTTTTATTTAAAAAGCATTTAATAATTTATTATTAATTCCATATTATTGTTTATTTCAAATAATTTAGTTGGAATACCAAACGGAAGCTGGGAAGACACCAAATAGCTTACTTCATGTCAACTTTTACCGGAATTTTGGGGAGTTAAGCAAACGTGGAGTATGAACTTTTCTCGGACAAGAAGTAATCCAACATTGTTACCTTCAAAACTGATTTTCCCGTCGCCATTAGTGTCGACCTCTGCCATCATCTCTGAGACGTCCTTCTCACTTAATTTCTCGCCGAGAAGTTTCATTGCATATCTGACAACAGGTTATTAACATGGTTTTTAAGAGGCACCATGATGAAAATATTTTACAATACCAGTACACATGATAACACACATGCATTTAAACAACACATTGGCACATTTAGAATTTAATCAAATCTTAAGAAACAACTCGGTTTATCACGCAAAAATTAGAACACAAATGATTTCGATATGTGGTACCTGCAGGACTCAAACTCAAGTTAATAAAATCGTTGAAGTACCCTAGACTTAAACATTAAACGTATATAAGTAGATCTAGATGGAATTATGCGACATTTATTTATCAAAGTATTGGTATACATATACAGATGTAATAAATGTATTTATTTGATTATAACACCATTCTTATTCCTCACGCTCTTCTGTTTTACAACCATTACATGTACCTACCAACCATATGCTTACTTAAGCTTTGTTTTATTCTCTACATCTATAACATACATATAGGATCTGGCATGAGTTGTCATATCAAACCATATTTTATTAAACGAGTTCAGGAATTTTGTTAGTAAACGAGCCTTTTGGCGAGCTTACTAACGAATTTCCTGGACGAGTTTGATAAAATATGGTATCATATGACAACGAGTGTCACATCTTTTTTATCACATGCTTTTAAAATGAGCAAATTAAATAAATATTTACACAAACATAATGATAAATCCCGAATGTTGTTTACATTTTGTGACGTCATTTGACGTTGCAACGTCATTTCAGCAAAATAACAAAATAACAAAATGCGATTGGTCAATAAACGAAAACGTATATTACACATGTGTTATATAAAATATATATGTAATGATTATATTACATGGAAAACAGGGTACATAAAGAGGATATTTGCTCCTTTCGGTAGATTATCGATTCCTATTCACAAGTGATCAGAGTCATTGATATTTTATCGAGTGGCGTACCAACATAGCCGTATTCTTACTGAAGCTCTTTTCTGTGCTATTACTTTTTACATATACATGTATAACCGCATTTTTACTCAAGCTTCCATTTGTACATATACACAATTTAAGGTACTTCCTGTGGAACAACACTTACATATACTGGAACCTATACAACCACAATCTTATTTACTTTGCCACAACTATAACATATATAACCATAGTCTTTGATGCCCTTTTCTATGCTACAACAACAACATATGCCTATAACCGCAATCTTACGTGAGGTGTTTTATTTGCTTCTACTACATACATGTGTCGTGTTCTGAGAAAACTGGACAAATGCATGTGCGTAAATTGTCATCCCAGATTAGCCTGTGTAATCCGCACAGGCTAATCCGGGACGACAATTTCCGCCTTAACTGGATTTTCGCTAAGAAGAGACATCATTGAAACGAAAAATTCCATAAAAGCGGAAATTGTCGTCCCTGATTAGCCTGTGCGGACTGCACAGGCTAATCTGGGATTACAATTTACGCATAAGCATTATGCCCAGTTTTCTCAGAACGCGACACATATGTATATAGCCCCGATCTTACTTAAGCTCTTTTCTGTCGATGGAGCCATTCCCATCTCTGTCAAAGACTTTGAACGCTTCACGCGCTTGTGTGGTGACGTCCTGCTGTTTGAACTGTCGGCGAATATATTCCTTAAATTCTGTTAAATTTATTTTGCCATTCTCTGAAACACGTTATGATAGTCAAGTAACAAAACATGTTTGTAAAAGAATGTTACTTATCACATATAGTTTAACTTATCATTGATTAAGAAATGCCAATGTTATAAGGAAAGTTTTTGATGATGAATACCGGTTGTTTTTTTCGCAATTTATGATAACACAAACGATGACATACTTTAACGTTGTAACAGATGTTTCGGTGTCCCAATAAATAAAAGCATGTAAAATACAGTATTTCAACATAATTTGTAAACATAAAAAAACTATATTATTATCCCCACGCTTACAAAAAATGAGATGCACAAGCCAAACTAAAACATCAACTTTAACATTATCTTGTCATGGTGTTCATTTGTGTCGCGTTCTGAGAAAACTGGGCATAATGCTTGTGCGTAAATTGTCATCCCAGATTAAAATCAGATGTAATCAGGGACGACAATTTCCGCTTTTATGGAATTTTTCGTTTAAATGATGTCTCTTCTTAGCGAAAATCCAGTTGAGGCGGACAGTGTCGTCCCGGATTAGCCTGTGCGGACTGCACAGGCTAATCTGGGACGACATTTTACGCACATGCATTATGCCCAGTTTTCTCAGAACGCGACTCACTTGTAGAATATAATACTTTGGTTTAAAATATTCATGGAATATTTACTTTGTACAGGAAAATCTTATAAACTTATATGCGAATTACTAATGTCGTTTATTCATGTATTCTTTGAAATGGAACTACTCGCAGATATTTGGGATGCTTCTTTTTCTACCACATTTAAAATACGGAAATGCGTAGTTTACAATTGTTTTTGCTCTTGTGATTTCGCGTATTATTTGATGTATTTGAAATATCTTAATCTTTTTTACCACATTTCAAATTACAATTTTCAAAGGTTTTGATTAGGATAACTAATCGGCTGGTCATATGATTCGCTTTCTGGGAAAACTCAGCTTACTGCATGAGCACAGACTTAACAGGGACAATAACATCCGCGTCTGTGGATTAAAAAGGCAGACTCTTCTTAACGAAAATCCAGTATAAGCGGAAAGTGTCGTCCCTTTCCACACAGGTTTATATGGGGCGGCACTTTACCAACATGCATTAAGCCCCGTTTTCCCAGAACGTGGATTATAAAGTGCATACTGTCTTTATCAATCATCTTTGCAGCCACCATGGCCTCTTGGGAGGTAAAGTTCATTCCCATGGATTTCAGTCCCTTCCTTAGCTCTTCACTGGAGATGCTTTTGTCACCGTTGCGATCAAAGACCTTGAACATTTCTTCAATTTCTACAAGGAATAATTATTTACATGTTTTAAATATCTGAGCCTCGCTCTGTTAAAAGGGGGTTTAATGCATGTGCGTAAAGTGTCGTCCCAGATTAGCCTGTGCAGTCCGCATAGGCTAATCAGGGACGACAGGTTCCGCTTTTATTGAATTTTTCGTTTAAAGAAAGACTCTTGTTGACGAAAATCCAGTTTGGGCGAAAAGTTTCGTCCCTGATTTAGCTGTGGCTAATCTGGTACGACACTTTACGCACATGCATTAAACCTCCTTTTCACAGAGCAAGGCTCTTACGTATTGAGATTTTCACATTTTTAACTTAAAGTGTTTATGATGAACCGGCTATAAAGCAGAAGGAAGACAGGTTGTTATTACAAATTGAACAATTATTGTCTGTAAAAAAAAAATTCTGTATATGTGGTACTTAAATATTGATAACGTATGTTATTAATAGTGTAAAAAGTGTAAAGAGACGCGAGTGTTGTCTGGAGCCTTTGAAAAAAAAAAACATTCTCATTTAGTGATAATATGAACATATTATTTTTTATGATTTTGGAAATAAACATAATTAAATTAAAACGTCACTTCCGGTATTATACAGCGAACCCATGTTTCGTGTAGCCATATGTTTATAAAGCTCCAAAAACACAAGTATGAACACAAATAAAAGAATACAAATTGCTCTCTGTGATTCACATGTATCCACAGAAGGCTATATCGATTGTCATTAACGACATAATCATTCATTCTCACTGCTATGTTGGTGATATATGTGACGTGTTCTGAGAAAACTGGGCATAATGCTTGTGCGTAAAGTGTCGTCCCAGATTAGCCTGTGCAGTCCGCACAGGCTAATCCGGGATGACACTTTCCTCCTAAACTGGGTTTTCGCTAAGAAGAGACATCATTTAAACGAACAATTCCATAAAAGCGGAAATTGTCGTCCCTGATTAGCCAGTGCGGACTGCACAGGCTTATCTGGGATGACAATTTACGCACAAGCATTATATCCAGTTTTGTCAGAACACGACACATATATGCTATGTTGGGGTTGAATCTGTTTGTGATATATGTGTTTTCCAAACAATTCGGGCGAGGCTACCAAAATCACATTAATGTGAAGTTATATCAAAGTTGATATTTAGCAATTTAAATAAGTTGCTCAAATGAAAGCACGCACGCCGGTCACACCGTCATGGTATAAACATGCTCATTTATTGCTAAAAGCCAAGAAAAATAATCTTATAACACAATGTTATATCACAGCAGCGTTACTTCAGATTTAGATTTTAAAAAATGTGAATTTGGTTGTTAACCCATCTATGCCTAGTGGACTCTCCCATCCTTCTAATTTGGATCAATTTATTTCCAAAATTAGTGATGTCTAGTATATTTATTTATATATTTAGAATAATTCTTACAAAAACACTTCTTTCTACGCTGTTTGCCAAGGTCTTTTTCTAAACGCTACGCATAAATGGCTTAATGTTGTTTGTACTTACAAAAGGATTCGCATTCGTTTGAAAATTTCAGATATTTTCAAAGTACAAAATTATATACACGTGTACAATTTACCTCGATCAAAATTGCTTTGGTTTCCCTCAGTTGCATTCTTGCCTGTTCTTCTTTCGCTCGACTTATGAAATATAGTAAAGTTTATATTTTATAACAATTTCTCTTATATAAGGACATTTTAGTTTAACAGTAACACTTTTAAATTGCCGAATGTAGTGTGTCGCTTAAGGAGACCAATTGTTCCTTGATATGTTTCAGAAAAAAAATGTGCTCTTAACTCACTTAATATCTGAGTCGGTTTTGGTGTACGTGTATATAAAGGATTATTAAAAAGGTTGAAAAGAGGCAATTGTAAAAACCATAGAATGAAGGATTTTAAATCAGCAATCTTTATCGGAGAAACATATGAAAATACGACGACGATGATATTGATGATATGGATGATTTTGATGATATTGATGATATTGGTAATATTGATGATATTGATGATATTGATGATATTGGTGATATTGATTATATTGGTGATATTGATGATATTGGTGATATTGGTAATATTGATGATGTTGATGATATTGATGATATTGATGATATTGATGATATCGATGATATTGATGATATTGATGATATTGGTAATATTGACGATATTGATGATATTGATGATATTGATGATATTGGTTATATTGATGATATTGGTAATATTGATGATATTGGTGATATTGATGATATCGATGATATCGATGATATTGATGATATTGATGATTTGATCATATTGATAATATTGATGATATTGGTGATATTGATATTGGTTATCATTATGATTATGATAACTGTGGTGAGTATAATACTATGCATATGCAATATATGAACACATTTAAAAAAAATCAAAATCACTGGATTTAACTGTTTTGTTAAAAGTACATGCCAATTGTATACGTGTGATTTGATTATTACCAATTATAAATGAATTTAAGGAACATAATAAATATTAATATGATTTACATATGGAAATACAGTTGTGGTGCTAGTTACAATTAGGATCTAATATATTACGACATAAACAAGAGATTAAAACACGCTTATCAAAATAAATTAGCCACTCGACACAATTGTTAAGCCTGCAATTCACAGAGCTCGTATTAGCGTTAATTCCAGTTTGAATAAAGATTAAATCAAATGGAGTATAGCGTTTAACAGAATTTTATTTTCTTGCCAAACGTAAACAGACAGGGGGCATGATTTCAACATAGATGTGTTTATTGAGTAATCATGCATATGTGGATTGAGAGAAGTTATTTTTAAAAAAAATAAATACTACCATAAGCCGTAAGCCTCAATGATATGGTCAGTTTTGACCCATAACTTAAATGAACTTAAAAGTGCACCAAATACATGAAATTACATACCAAATATCAAAGAAAGCTCAAAGTAAAGTAGAACACTAACCCTTAAACATCGTTGAAACTCACTTATTTTGTTACGTTGTCACTCCATAATATAGAGTGGGGGAACTGGTTAAAATATTTCGTTTTCATTTATAATATTGATGGGCCAACAAATAACCAATGAAATGGACATATATTTTACATACTCATTTAATGAAGTCTGGAAAACGACGATCGTTTGACCAAATACCGTTTTAAATATGACAAAAGCAAACGGTTAACGGTTAACATGACAAAGTGGAAACCACCTGTAGATGTTTTAATAAGGCGTGGTTTTATTGGTTGACTTTTCGTGCAAAATTGAACGCGGAACTAATGCGATGGCTCATCAATTGTGTCGCGTTCTGAGAGAACTGGGCAACATGCATGTGCGTAAAGTGTCATCCCAGATCAGCCTGTGCAGTCCGCTCAGGCTAATCCGGGACGACACTTTCCGCCTAAACTGGATTTTCGCTAAGAAGAGACATCATTTAAACGAACAATTCCATAAAAGCGGAAATTGTCGTTCCTGATTAGCCTTTGCGGACTGCACAGGTTAATCTGGGATGACAATTTACGCACAAGCATTATGCCCAGTTTTCTCAGAACACGACACAATTATTCATGAGTTATGTAAGCCTAATCCCCACATGGTCGATGAAGAAGCATATCATATTTTAAGTGAGTTACGACGATGGCATTGCAACTGAATTATGGCCATAGCACGGCCCAGTAAAACTTTCCGGACCAGTTCATAACTATATAATTTCAACATGTATCAAACCATGTTGTCTCATAGCACAGAGAAATATTTCTGAATCACAAAATCAAATATCATGGACACATTCATTAAACTAACCAATTCTTACAAATCAGCCTCCTCTTTAGTATAATTGCGCTTAAAGCGGCTTAATTATTTACTATCCGCATTATGTTTTCTAATTTGTATTCTAAAACACACATCAAAATGTTGTGATATCCGTCCGTCTACATGTTTTTATTCCCGTGTGTATGTCTGTCAGAACTTATGTCGACGTCTCTTCGTCCGTCTCTCTGTTCGTCCGTCTTTATGTTTAATTGAAAATGCTTATACAAAGCTAAGAACGCAATAAGCACTTACCATTTTGAGCTTCTCTGATTTCACCGTATCGTGCACAATGAAATACAAAGGAAATGTTTCACATAGAATATATTAATATTCAACTAAGAAAGCTGGTTCCTATACACGAGTTCGCTAATTTTCACACCGATGCATACCTATTTTAATGCCTTACAGTTGGTCAGATCAATTAAGTTTAGCCAATTTCATGATATTAAACCGACAGCTCTATAAATATTGTTAATGCCACTTTAAATCGGTTACGATCGGCAAAATTAAATATTAATCCAACCTTGCGGATTATCGTAGTTCTCCCAACACAGTCAGGGAAATATAGGTATATTGGTTTATTCAATATACAATAGACATACAGTCCATGAGTTCATAAGTTGTTAAATAAAGTGTAAATACATGAAAAGGTCTAGGACAATTTTATTACAGCATTAAGAATCTATTTAACAATCTTATAACATAAAAAAACAACAAAGACACATCTACAAGAGAGCGAGGAGTCAAGTTTGAGTAATAAATTAAACACAATTAATCATAATAATATTTATACAGGTTTCTTTGAATAAATGCTTTATTTACAAACATGGCTAAGTTTCTGTTGGTACTTGTATTATCAAATTGTTAAGTCAATAAATGTAATCATGTTTGGTGTTTTCCATTAATATTTATTTATATACACTTAAGTTATGACATCGGTTGATTTGTGTGTGATGATTCATGTTTCGTTCGTGACATATTTACAAAGCATTTTAACTAATAGGTAAATTACATGAAATACACTCATTGTATTAGCCGAGGCTAATTTGGGACAATACTTTCCGCTTTCTATACGAAAATCCAGTCTAGGTGGAAAGTATCGCCCATGATAAGCCTGTGAAAACTGCACACGCTTATCTTTGACTACACGTTACGCACATGCATTAAGCCCGGTTTTCCAAGAGCGAGGCTAAAATGTATTATGTGAAGTAACTTACAGAAGAGTATTTAAACGTTGCTCATATTGTTTAACATATAGTATATAGCGTGAATAATGGCCGTATTTCCTGTAAATATAGACACGTATTAATTAAAATAATACACGGTATGCCTACTTTCACACATATATAGATTGCAGTGTATATACAACCAATCGTTTAACAAACATAACGTTTACAATTGGTGATATAATTTAATTTTAAGATTTATTCTGCAAATATAATAAAGAGGGTCAAGATCTCCTGTTACGTGACCTCTAAGTTACTTGTCTGACATTGAATTGGTGTGATACTACAAGACAACTCATCAACTCAAAATATTAATTTTAGATAGCCATTCAGTATTAATGTTGGTATTGCGAATTAAAAGATCGAATTAAAAGATCATAATATACCGCACTATGTTTTCACACGTGATATTTGAATAACCTAATTACTAAATGAATTGTACAGAAAACGTTAAATGTTTATAGAAAATTCAATTTGATATATGTTCCGTTAATCACTTGTTATTTTAAAATACTTAAACGAATTGTATTAAAGCTGTGTAGAACCGCACCATCACATCATCATCGTCGTGTTCGTGGTCGTGGTCGTAGTCGTCGTCGTCGTCGTCTCTAGCATTGAAAGAATTTCAAGTAACCGTACAATTGTGAACATTATTTAACGTAATATGCATCAACTGTACTTTCATTAAACAAATAACGTGAACACCAAGTACAACAAAAGTAATAGTTTTTCCTTTCTTTCTAATAAACTCTATCTTTAGGCAATGAAATAAAACTGCTTTAATATTTCAATAAATCAATAATGCACTTTTTAAAGGCAAATGACGATTATGAGGAGGGGGAGGAAGAAGAGGAGAAGGAGGAGGTATAACCTCATGAAAAGATGTTGACGATAGTGATTAATGATGATGATCATGATGTTTTTCAGGATGATGAATGGCTGCCGATGACGGTGTTTATTAGTAGATTTTTACAGTTAATCTGTTATGTAGCAGGTAATGTGGTGGATGTCATAGATTAACCCTGTCTTCATGTGTAATCAACTTACCACATTTTCCCGTTTTCACGATCGCACCTTAACTTTATACTTTCCTTTTGAGACGAAAACACTATAAATGAGCCTCGCTCTGTGAAAATGGGGTTTAATGTATGTGCGTAAAGTTCCGTCCCAGATTAGCCTGTGCAGTTTGCACAGGCTAATCATGGAAGTAACTTTCCTCTGTTTAGATAGTTTACTTTTAAAGAATGTATCTTCTTATTAAAAATCATGTGTAGTCAGAAATGGTCGTCCCTGATTAGCCAGTGCGGACGGCACAGGCTAACCTGGAACGTCACTTTACGCACATGCATTAAACATGTTCACAGTGCGCGGTTCAAACGTAACTTTACCAACCGCTCATATTATCAGTACTTACTCGACGGCTAATACACAAAACCGAGTATCACGTGCGATGGCGATCATTTCTTTATTATGACTTGTTAAAATTAAGAGCTTTACGTTCTAATCGTCGAATGTCCGTCGTCTGTCTGTACTCGTTCGTCGTCAACCTTTATTTTAAATACCAAATGTATCGCCAAGTCAATTTGCCGCCTGTCGAAAATATTTTGTTAATATAATAACATTCATGACGTAGTCTGCACGAGCCTGGAATGGACGCTGATTCACCTGACCTGACAACAAGTATACTATCTTAGAGGCCACTGCAGTGGGACCATTTCCACGTATTACTTTGTCTTTCACGATTTGCCAATAGTATTCTGCACCAATCAAACACGATATTTCAAACACGTCGTCTGTTGTCACCGGATGTGCCAGCTTGAGTTCTCGTAAGTATGGCAACGAAATTACTTGCTTATGTACACTAGTTTGAATAGGAACCGCGATGGTGGGTACAATGAACACATTTATCTTAATATTATGACCATAGTCTATCTTAAGGTAAATTTCCGCAGTATCCATGTGTCGCACTTCATGACTTCGTTTTCCAAACGAGGCTACCTGAATAGTATCCGTTCCGATACGAGGTAAGCTAATTTCATTCGCGAGTTTTTTGGTACGAAACTTCGCTGTGCCCCTTCGTCCAGCAATATATTGGCGGAAGCCGTGTACTGAGCGTATCCTACCTCCGCCACCGCTGTTTTCAGGAAAACGTCAGTTCTTGCGTTGCCAGCATCAGCATATAAAATGGTTGCTTCCGGTCGATTCGTAGAATTGCACTGAAACACTGCGTTCTTAGAGAAAATACATGAGTTATGTCTCTTGTCACAAAAACGACAGGTTTTTCAAGATTTACACTGTTTCAGATGGTGTTTACCAAGACAATTAAAACATAGCTGTTTCTCCTTCAAAACGTAAAGTCGGGAATTCATGTCAGGATACGTTTTGAACTCGTTGCTGTGGTGATTTTCCTGACAAAATGCACATTTATGAGGAAACTTTCTTGTCTTGGAATCACTGTAGTTATTTTCAGTAGTAGATAGAACCCCCTTACCTATTGTACTGTCGTGGAATAACGCAGTCGGGTTGTGTGCTTCCGGAATAGTATTCAAGCTTCCGCTGCCGATTTCAAGAATGTTAATCTCTTTGATGATCGCGCGTCTTAGGTCTTGCAACGTCCAATCGTTGTTCTCATTAACTCGGGCGAGATTCCCCCGGATGTCGGTTGGTCACCACCGGCACGTATTAAATACCATACTTGTCTTGGTTCTGTCCCAACGATTCGAGACCCCGGATGTATGTTTCCATTATGTCGTAGAAAAATCTCAGACTGCTGACCGTATAGGTGGGCGGTTGGAGTGATAGTAAGGTTTGCATGGTGGCATGAATGATCTTACTCTGCTGTCCGTAACGCTCTCGCAATAAATCGACCGCGCGCATGTAATTAGCGATCGTGAGTGCAAACCCTCGACCTGTCATGGCGGCTTAGCCTTCAAGTTGAGCTTTTAGGTATCCAAACTTGTGTACAGCCGTCATGGCAATGTTGCTATTCATAGAGGAGTAAAACGAATCCCAGTTGGCTGCCACTGTAATACATCTCCATCAAACTTTGGTAATGTCAGTTTAGGCAATTCTGAATTGTGTATTCGAGCTACTGGTCACAGGTAAAGGTTGTCCACTGCTGTTCGGTGAATTTTCGTTTCTGGACTGCTTTTTTGTGGCTGTGCTTAACATCTCTGTGTTGGTACAACCTTAGCATCTTTGCTGGTAGATTTTTGGAGTAGATATTGCCGGAATTTGCGCAGTTTGACTTCTAGGTCGAATGTGCATTCTTCGGATCCCAGCATCTCGTCCGGTGTAGATTCGGCGTCGGTAAGCGAAAGAATCTTCTCGTTTAGACTCTAAAGATTACATACTTTGTTCTGTAGTGCTTTGATGGTACTCTCGTATTGTAACATGTCATCTTCTTATTTCGCTTCTGCCAATCTTTCAATAAATCGCTCAATGATTATCTTTAAAACGAGCCGCTGGCTCAGTTGCTTTTCAAGATCGTTGCTTCTTGTCATGGTTTTTGTCACAGCACCAAAATATGTTGGTGGAATACGCGTTGTGTTAAGAAATATATGGAGCGAAATCCAGATTTAACCTTTTACTTGCATCTCATAATATCAACAACACAATATAACGGGCGTGACGCCATGACGGCAAAGCGTGCATGAACGTAACGTAGCAAATGGCGCGTTATATGCATCAACGTTTCGAAATCCCAACAGTCAAGTTGTCAATATCATATTTATCGAGGTTCTAGCCATAGAGCTTCATAAGTAAATTAACTAACGTTGCATCTTATTTAAATAAAAAAAAATAAAAAAAAATCAAATGGGAAATTGGTTAAGGGGTGTTGCGGCAGTTTATTTAACCGAGAATATATTTATGGCAACACCGATGCTATTATCACAACCCAATAGTTTTGTTATCAAAATCATCACACATTTATGACCGAGTAGGTTCATAATAGGTACTCAGTGGTTCGATCCCAGGTGCGGTAAACTTTTTTTTATTCTTTTTTTCTTTCTTTTATTTTTACTCTTGTTTTTTTCCTGGAGCTCTTTAGTCCTGTTGTTTACATTAATAAATTTAAAGCATTTAATCACAAACTCCAAAACATGCCGAAATCTGTCAACAAGTCCCTGTTATGGAGGATTAAGGTCGAGTTTGATACTGTATGGTCTTATGTTTGTGATTAAATATTGTATTAGTGCTGTGTTTTAGTAAGCCGTTGTGATCCCAATTAAGATTGTAAACAATCTATAATGTTTATGCATAACAGTCTGTGTACCGGTACTTGGGTTTCGCCTAATTGCTGTATTTTAGGAAATTTGACATAGACGGTAGGGATAGTTGAACAAAAAAATCTCTGTTAAAAGTGCGGTGACCCCCCTTTTTTATTTTTGTTTTATGATAACAATACGTAGATGAACATATTTGAGCAGTTTCGCAAAAAGTTATTAGATAGAACTTTTTTAACTTCCATTTTTGTGTTAAAATAGTAAAAAAAATCGTTTTTTTTGGGTGAAATAAAAATTATAAAAATTAAAATTTCTTAAAATTTAACTTGTGTTCTCCATTTTTTGGTAGTTTGTGGTTTAATTAAATGGTATAT
>VMBQ01001280.1:98687-149257 GCA_007657795.1 Dreissena rostriformis | reverse complement strand
TATATATATTAAGATTTTGTATGTAATACATTAACAATGATTTATACAATAAAAAGCAGCAATCCTATAAAGTATAGAAGAGCAACGATTATACCCAATTGCTTTATTTTGGTTTAAGGCTTGCAATTTGAAAACAAGTGTTCTATAAAATTAGTATAAAGTAATACAAAACCGTTATGTTTTGCACTGTGAAGAAACGTGTTTTTCTATATTACGCAAGCTTTACGTACCATAATAATTCCATAATGTTAAAATGAAAAAGTACATCCAATTCATTTTCAGCCTAAACGTATATGGGACAATCTGATTAGAAATACTGACACGAGCGTTGTGACTTCTGTTCACATAAAGCGGCATACGAACGATGATAGCTTAATGCAGACACACGTTTTACTTTGAGTGGAGATTTCATGTATGCAAAAATAATAAACATATAGCATGTCCGGCTTCAGTCGTCGAGCATCGTGCGTTGTCAACTTTGATTACCAGTCTAGCGGCCCCCATTGTCACCCAGTGTTGATGAAACGTGGTCATAATTGTTATCGTGACATTATATAGGATAAGATCAAATGTGGGTCACGTGCTTCGGAAACCACCACTGTATATCTTAGTTAAATATGTTTAACACTCTAACAGCCGGATTTATGATTAAATCTTGATGAATCTTAGTCAGAACGTTTAGCTGTAATTATATTAGAGCAGTCTACATAAGTGTTTCTTGCATTCAAGAACGAGATTGCTAGGTCAAATCTATAAAATAAATGTTATAACTCTAGAAGCCTCATTTATGACTTAATATTGATGACATTTGGTCAGAATGTTTATCTTGGCACTTTGTAGAGTTAATTCGAATCTTGTAAAATGCATGTAAAAATATAAAATACCAATCGAGTTGCCATATTTATTACTTAATTTTGGTGAAACTTGGCCAGAATGCTTAACTTTACGATATCTACGCCAAGTTTGAATCTCAGTTACGATGTCCAAAAACTAGGTACCAGGTAAAACCTAAGATTAATATTATTACCACTCTAGAAGCTATATTTATGACACAATATTGATAAAACATGGCCAGCATGTGTATCTTTGCAATATCAAGGCAATGTTTGAATATGTTACAAGCGTCGTTTAAAATATATCACCAAGCAAGTCTTCGACAATTCGGGTACCTTGAGATCATGTGAGCGTAAAGGACTGTTTTCACATAAACGTAAAAGCTGCACTCTGATTGGTTAAACCACCAACGTGATTAATGTATTTTTATTTCACGATTCACACACATCGTATGAATATTTACTCACAAAACATTCAAGACCGTAATAATTTTCATCTCACAAGGGACTTAATGATGCCATTGTCAACGAAATGAAAAACTTGAAACAAGATTCGTACTCCAGCGGATAGAAGTCCGTTGTTGCACTTCGAGAGCTAACCATTTAATTATAATATTTATTTATCTTTTATATTTTTATAATATTTATCAATGTTGAGTGGTAATGTAAAGAATTAAATGCTACTTGTTCTGCATTTATTCGGTCTACCTGCAACATAACGTCTAACTGATGCACACACAGAAAATCGTCAATATACCCTTTAAATGTAGGCATAAATGGAGGCCGTCCTGCCTTACTGTCTATTTCAGTTGCACGCAACCATGATTTCGAGACTGTCGGCCTATTTTGTATATTGCATCGTGGTACTACTTGTTTGTTTCTGATAGATTACTAATATTTAATTATATATGAATCTACGTTTAAATAAAATGCACTTGAAACGTTGATTAAACTTAAAATGAAAAGTGGAGCTAGTTTAAAATAGAGAATAATAGGTTAGTGTTGATTATAGTTTAGGTTTATCACGCGAGGCTTAGAAAATAAAAAGCACGAGCCTTGGTTTTCGTTTACGTGCCGAGCATGATAAACCTGATCTATAATCAACACTAACCTATTATTCTATTTATCCCACTTTTTATTCCGTAAACCTTCTTATTTAAACAAAATCACTTTAACTGGATAATTTCGATGGATTTATGACGACAATTTGTTGAAAAAATGACGTCATTTCGTGTCGTGTATTATAGCAGAAATTTAATCAACGGGGCTTTAATCAACCGAATTCGCTGTAAAGGTGGGGTAAAATAAAGTATAAGTGTATGATATACTAATGCAATTTTGTTGAGTAAAATCTTAGAAAAAAAAAACCTTTTTCCGTGTCATATTACATAACATGTTTGTCACATTCTCTTTAAATCATGTACATGTACTACATATAGTTACTTTTCTACTTTACGGAAAAACTATCAAATAAATATATTTAATTATACTATTGCTTTGTTTAACTGTATGCATGTATGTGCATAACAAAGACATGAATGATTAAAGCGTATATTAAATATCGATACATAAATATTTGTGGTGAATACCCTCTGTTTAAAGGTAAATGTTATTTAAATTTGTAGTGAACATAATTCATTGGTAGCACATGATTATATTATGTACTGGATGATTGTGACTTTCACAGCTATGTGCTATAACGCGATTTAAGGACAAGCGATGCTGCTACTAAAATTTGGAGATCTTACAAAACCTCTTGCACGTCGAACATTTTGTTATTAGTTGTACACCCACTTGGAAACCGGCAGTTCACACTACGACCTCAATAATTCCTAATTGTGATGATACAGCACGACTCTGAACTCCACAAGTTTGTGTATGCCAAAACAAGCAATATGCAAATCGGGGAATGAGCATTATGCGTGTTGTAAACATTTTACCTTTTGGACTCGGACCGGCGGCTCGTTTTCAGTTAGACATGTACTGTTTTACAATATTGAAATATTGCGTTTTGTTGGACGAGTAACTGTGTTACCATGTTTCATTCGGGGTCTGCATAAGTTGACTCATGGTTATATAACGTGTTACACATTTTTGAACAACTAGAAGCAATAATTCTAAGTAACACGGTCAAATCATTACCGTATTCCAATAGTACCAATACTCATAAGAAACATGTCACAATTTACTGCTTGCACAATTTACTCATCCTACCAATGTTTAGAAATTTGAAATCACGAGATATAAGTCACTACGTTAAAACAAATCTAAAACATATCCGATTAAGCGTTTTTATAGTTGACAAGTTCAAAAGCATCGGACATTTAAACAGGATGTCTACTGTACGCACCACATTTCCATCAAAGTACAGACATGCTTCTCCAACCGGTCACAATAACACACATTTCCTTAAAGCACGTATGATGTGTCCCCACTAGGCTTACTGACCTTTATAAACCATGGCTTACACTCCATCATCGAGTTGCATATAATCTTCAGGAATATGACATATAATCTCATGTAGAGAATATGTAGGATCACGACATATTAACATCAGATGCTTATGCAAACAATACGTTAGACCTAAATGAAACGCACTTATTAACGGAGATTGTCTGATCTTAATGATGAAATGCATGTTAGAACTTCGAGGTTAATTTCTCTCTGTAAAGTATGTTACTGACATCTATGATAATCGTACACATCCAAACTAAATTGAGGTTCTAACACGCGACCTCATAAAACAAATCTGTTGTTATGTGCAAGTAAAGCATACGCATTTACAGCGAGAGGTCCCGGTTGCGATTCCCGCGATAAGGAAACCTTTTTCTTCTACCTTGTTTTTTTGCTATTATATTTAGACTATTCTATATAATATGTAGGTTTTACTTAATACATTAAACAACAGTTGTTCTTTTTTACGAAGTATCAAATGTCCGTTTACTAACCATGAACAAATACATAATGTATTTTTTTCATTATAGATTTGTAAAACACAATAAACTCGCCACATTTCGTTTTTTGTTTGTTTAATATTGGTTAACAGCACTCTTATTTCCATCACCTTTAAAATATGCTGAACATACCGATGTGTTTTTTATGAATGTTGATGTAATGCGAATGTTCAGTTAAATTGTGATAGTTGTTACAATGGAGATTTAATAGACCTTACAAATATACAAAAAATGTCTTTCAGTATGCTTCATCAAGTTATATGGCTTATTTTGAGAACGTTCGAAGATTGTGTTTGTTTTTATTTACTTTGTTTGTTTGTTTGTTTATGTTACTTTTATAACGGCTTCTTTACATTAAACACTTAAATGGCATTCGCTAGAATTCATGAAACATAAAAGGTTAAATATCCGCCTTGGTCTATTTGCCATTTGAATATCGTAAACATCGACGATGAAATAAACATGAGATGGGTTTTAATATGACACTAGAACTGTTTTAAAGTCGCGATTGAATGCCAACTTTTCAAAACAATTGCCGGGCGTTCTGTAATTTCCATATATATTTCTTAGTAATACAAATGCACATATATTTGTTTTTAATAAATGATGCATTTCCTAGTGTGTACTTCTTCATTGTTCTTTTGACAGCTGTTGGATTACTCAAATAACATTCAGTAAAATATTATTTTTCAAAAAGGTACAGAAAAAGTGGTGGTTCAATGTATGCCGTTTTTTTAAATATGCAGATTTTAAATAAGAAGTTACCAAAAAAGTAAATTGATAACTATCAATAACACGAGATGAAAACCGCGCAAGTCAGTCGGCTTCTGTTATACATCTACGCAAAACACTTGGACAGAATTGGCGAACGATGCTTTTCAATATTGCAGAACTTCAGACATAGCTAATCCACTCTCCTGTATGAGAAAAACGTAAAAAAGCCAGACGTATATTGCTGATGATATGACAGTTTTATACAAAATGGTCTCATCTTATCAAATATTATTTGTTCCCTTCGTTGACCCAATTGCGTGCACAAATTCGTTTCAGTTTGCTTCTTATCTCTGAATTTGCGAATGGTCAATTTGTATAATATTAAATACAAGTTAAATGGGCAACACTCAAAAGACTGAGCATTGCATGTTTTTCACTCAAATAGATTTGTGTTCACCCTAACAAATTATATATTCCACTGGAAAGCATATATTTAAAGTGTTTGTCATAAAGTTGCGTAATCAAGCGATATATCGAATCAGACAGACACTAAAATATAATTAATGTACTAAAATGTTAGCGACGGTATAGATTACTTTGAGTATGGACGTTACGATTAGATCAGACATATGCCGATGCAGAAAATGATACTGAAAACAGTATGGTTCCATTGATGATTATAATGATGATGATAACAATAAGGAGTATACCAGTGATGATGACACCACTGCAGATGATAACGATGATGCTGATGATCAAGAAGATGATTTAGAAGAAGATTATGCTGCTCCTGCTGCTGATGATGCTGCTTCTGCTGGTGCTCCTTCTGCTTCCGCTGATGCAGATGCTTATACAGATGTTATTGATTCTTCTGCTGATGCAAAAATCATGATGATTATGATAAAGATGATGATGATGATGATGGTGATGATGATGATCATGATGATGATGCTGCTGCTTCTGACGCTGCTGCTGATGATAATGACGAAGCTGCTGCTGCTGCTGCTGATGATGATGACGATGATGATGATGATGCTACTGCTAATGATGATGATGATGATGATGATGATGATGATGATGACGATGATGGTGATGATGATGATGATGATGATGATGATGATGATGATGATGATGGTGATGATGATGATGAGGATGACGATGATGATGATGATGATGATGGTTATGATGATGATATTGATGACGATGATGATGCTGATCATGCTGATGCTGCTGCTGATGATGATGATGCCATTGCTGCTGTTGCTGCTGCTTCTGCTGCTGCTGATGATGATGATGGTGATGATGATGATGATGATGATGATGATGATGATGATGATGATGATGATGATGATGGTTATGATGATGATATTGATGACGATGATGATCATGCTGATGCTGTTGTTGCTGCTGCTGCTGATGATGATTGCACTGCTACTGTTGCTGCTGCTTCTGCTGCTGCTGCTGCTGATGATGATGATGATGATGATATAACATATATTTATTTTTTCAATCGTAAGTCGCATGTTCAACGCATGACATGTTTGTTATTGCATATTTATGAATACAATTTTTATTCATGTTTTAAACAGTTTATAAGTTAATACATATCACATATCACATTGTATTTGCAATTTTATACACTTATATATATTGGTATGTTCAAAATAGTACACAATTGTTTAAAGTAAGAATATAGCCTCTAAGGTACTAAGGTACACGCACTGGCGAATGTAAATGTACACGCACACAATCTATTTAAAGCCACACACCTTATTTTGCATAGTAAATTTAAGTATAAATAAGAAACATATTTTATCTATGCCAATTAGAATATATCTGGTGGTTACAAGGTAGAAATCCGTCTTTTTTGCGCTTTAAAACTTAAAAATAATCGCGTTTGTCGAAATGGACGTATACGTCTAGAAATCCTACTTTCGGTTTTTAAAGTGGTACCGTTTGAAAAATAATAAATTACGTGCTAACTAGGATATACATTTAATTTTATCTATGCCAATTAAAATATATCTGGTGGTTACAAGGTAGAAATCCGTCTTTTTTGCGCTTTAAAACTTAAAAATAATCGCGTTTGTCGAAATAGANGCCATTCATTCTTCATCAGAACAGTGAATGCACAAAAATGTGCTGTCTCTTCGCAGGACCCTGACATCACAGCAGTATGTCAAGTGGACCCAGTGTTGGCATTTGTCACACTGGCCCCATTTAATGATGACCAGTGTGTGTATGTCCTTCAGCTGTGGAGGAGACGACCTGCAACATACACAGCATAGATCCGATTGATCCTCATCATCACCATCAGTTTCAGTTTCAGCATCTTTCCCATGCTCGTTGACCCGGTTGACTTGCAGTCCAGATGTTGTTGCCTTTGGGGATTTACATGTTGTTTGATTATTTGGCTGCTTTGATTTAGGCATTTTCTCCTTTTTCTTGGCGTTTTCTTCAATCTGAATTTTCTTTTGATGTTGGAGTTTTATTTGTTCCATGTTTTCATTGGACATAAGACTTCCTTGTAATTTATATGGTGGTGTGAATTTTTTTCTTGGTTTTACAGTCACATTTTTTGTTATTGTTCTCTCCTCAAAGAAATTTTTACTTATTTTACAAGTTGATGCATTGCCCTGGTTGCCTGAGTTTTCAGCACTTGTACTATCTGCATCATCTCTAAGCATTTCTGGTGGATGTTTGTAGATGGACGATGGTGCTGTAGCTGTTGATGTGATCACATCGGGATTGAAGGGGTAGATACCAGCCTTTCTGAAAGCACTTGTGATGTTTTCTGGGGAAAAAGCTCTCCCGTATGGTCTTGCTGTTAACCGAGCCACTTCATACCTTGTGATGGACACCCCTGGGTTTGCATGCATGTACGCTTTGCACTCATTATTGTAATGGTGTTTCATAGGTCCAAACACACCAATATCAAGGGGCTGGGTGAGATGGCTAGAATGGGGTGGTAATACAAACAATACCACTGAATGTTCCTTAGCCCAATCAGTCAGGGTCAGTGACACATGCGATTTGTGACCGTCATACAGTATCAATGTTGTTGGCTTGTCTGTGCCCTTTGCCAGTCCCGCATGGTTGGTGAAATGACCTTTGAGGTATTTTTCAAACAGGTCTCTATTTACAAACCCACTTTCAGTCATGCCTGCATGTGATCCAGGGGCAGCACCTTCCAGTAATTCATCACACCACCTTTTCCCTGGAAAAATGTAAAAGGGTGGTATGTGGTTGCCAAGAGCATTCGCAGCCCCAATGACAGTTACTGTTTTCGTTCGGGCTGATGTTACTGCTTGAGGTTTGGTGTTGTTGCCGCATACTATTTTGGGTGGTTTATGTTCAGTTGAGAATCCAGACTCATCAATGTTAAAGATTCTTTGTGGAGATTGCTTCAGATCATGTTGAGTGAGAATAGAATTTAACTCTTGGAAGTACTTGTCAATGTTTTCCTTGGATGCAGACTTAGCCCTTGATAGAGAGAGACATTGGGGCTTTACAACTTTTAGCTCATCCCACCTGGAGAGAAAAGAATACATCCAACCCTGGCTTAGATGTTCTTTTGCCTTCACAGGCTTGTGAAGAGACATTGCATAGTCCCATGCCATGTACTGGATGTCCATTAGTGAGTAGCCATACCCAATGTCTGCCATGTGTACAATATGGTCAACCAACTTCCTTTCTTCATCTTCTGTAAATAGAGTGCTTGCCCCATGATTACAGTCAATCGACACATTTTGTCTGGTTCTGTCCCTCAGTGTAGATTCAGGCACCTGATACACCCTGGCTGCACGATACACTGACATCCCGGACAATGTAGCAGCATATGCCCTTTGCAGATTATTTCTGTCATATGGCTTCTTGTCTCTGAATGGTTTCCATTTCTGAAATTAATCAAACAGATCTGGTTAATTATCTTTCATTGTTAACATTGTCAATACTTTTGTAATTCATAATTTCAATGAAAGTGTTGAGCCTGACCTATTCACAAAACTGATAGGAATTAGTTCATGTTAACCGTTTTATAAAGTGTGTTGTCTGACCTAATTGATATGGCAGACGACCGTGTAAACATTGATGAAAAGGTTGACAAGTACCGATTTTTTGTTATTTTTTTTACTACATTTTAATTAAAAACATATACATAACGAAGAAAATGAACAAACTTACCAGTATTCCACTCATTTTCACCCAGAAAATAGTATTTCAATGAAAAACGAAAGTAGGTCAGCTTGTTGACAATGTAAACATCGGCTAGGTGGCGCACAACGAAATACCGCGAGACAAGTGATACCGCGAGACAAGTGATGTTGAGTACGTGCGTGACTTAAAGCCATGTTTCATACATGGTAGATTTATGATATATACCAAATTTAGCATAGTTGTTTAGACAATGCACCTTGCAAAGATGGCGTTAAGAAAATGTGTTCTCTATGTAAAATTAACAATAATGTCATATATTTTGTAAACTAAAACAACATAGATCGAGATATTTAATAAAACTTCGTATTTTCCATTGGTGTTCTGTGTTATGTAACAACATATGCCATAGAAAAACACTGTTAGTGAATACTAGTTCTACTTCATATAGCATATACCCTACTCCTATATGAAGTCGGTAACGCTCCTGCCTCTTACAAACATAGCTCTCAATCAACTTATTATGTCGTATTATTTGGACTGCATGTACCTTATCTGATATCGTGCGTGTGTGTCATGTGATGTTGCTGTCGAAATTTCTCAAAATTTATTTTAAACCACACTATTTGTTAATAACATTTGTATCGAACGCTTACAATTCTGACCCATAACTCGATTAACGAAAGCATATTCATGTCGGAGCGAGTTATTTTATTCCCGTCGAAGTTAACAACTACGCATGACGATTACACGAACCCAAATACGTTATAAATTCGTTCGAAATTTAAAAAAAATATTTTACTGTTAAATTAAATTCCACGTCCGACCTGTTTTCGTTAAAATCCAGAATCTTAATTTAACTAGTGAGTTTCGTCACAAAAATTACGTCACACGAGATACGTCATAAATTACGTAATCAATTGAATGAAAAATAAAAGTACTGGAAGCTCGTTCGGACATAAATTTCAGTGGTGGAGCAAACTAGAATGATATGTAATATAAACAATTACACACGGCAGAGCTGTACCGGACGTCTAAAAATAGCACGCATTGAAAAAGAAAGTGACATGCATAATATTATTTAAATCTCTAAGAGAACTATGGTTACCATCATCAAATGCACAGAAACAATTGGTTATCAAATTAATTCGATCTCCCTACTCATTCCATCTCGTGAAACTCTTCAGGTGTAGCAACTCCTGTAACAAATTGACAAATTCATGTACATGTGTTATATTGAAAGTTGTTATTAATCACTGTTTGTTTTCTGCTAAATTGTTGTTAAATTACTGTTATTAACTGACATCTGTTTATTCCTATAAAACGTCATAATTATGCATTTGAATTGGTTTCTGTTGCACTTAAATTATCTATTAAATACAACTAAAAAGGCATTTAGATATAAGCGTCACACTGTTAGTAACTGATGGTGTATAGGACATACACCCTCAGTAATTGCATACCTAAACTAATACCACTATTACGCAATTGTATCAGTTGATGTGGCATCACCACGGCTATTATATTGCCACAAATACCATCATATCAACAAAAACAAATGTTACTAATGCTACTAATATTACTACTAATACAATTGCTACTTGTGCTACTGCTGCTGCTTATGTAAGTTCTTCTTCTTCTGTTTGTCTTTTCTTTCTACTTTTGCATTCTATTATTTCTACTCTTCAACTACAATTGCTGCAACTTCTACTACTACGTATAATACTTCTAATAGTATATTACAATTGCTGCTGCTACTACCACTACCTCAATACATGCGGATGTTGCATTTCGTGTTATTACTTCTACTACTGCTGCCTCTGCTCGTACTACATTATATGTTTAGTGATACTTTTACACCTACTACTAACGAGCTGATATTTGTTTCTTATTATTTGGTTACTTATAGTTTTATATACATTATCATAACATTATTTTGATCAACGCCTTATTTTTTTATCAATCGCGAAGATATTGTTGAAGTTAAAAGTCCGAATCTCGTTTGTCTGAAGCTGGTTATTGTATGCACCTCTGTGCCGTTTGTGACATTTTAGAAATGTAAGATGTGCTAGGCAAAGGGTAAATCTTGACATTTACAAAGTCGAGTCATGTTGCGATAGTAATTTGTTTTAGAGATAAGGAGCAAATAAAAGTATACATTAAACTTGTTTCGTTTGAACAAAACTAAATACTAGTAAGCGAACCATAAAATGCAGTGTAGCTTATTACATGGTAAACATCGTGAACAATGAATATAGATGACCATGCACTCTGTCCTTGTTTAAAATATTAATTTTGAGCATGAATCGATACTATCGCTAACTTATTTATCCGCCATTCATCATTCTTTGTCATCTGGACATAATTATATTATAGTATTACTTTAAAGTATTTTTCTTATTTTCAATCTTCATTTTAGTACAACATACAAATAGTTTTATTTTTTGCCGAAAATCATAAGTGACAGGTGTGTTGTGTATTACTCTACTATGTTTATACAGTTGCCTTACAGTCACTCATATACGAAATGCCCATTTAAATAATAGCGTGTATAATAAACGTATACTGTGTCAGACTATTTTGCCCACAAGAGGTTACCGAAATGAAACCAGGTGTAACATTGTTATGTTTTCAGTCGATTGCATCGAGACCTACGACCTATGGAGCCATGTTCTAGTCCATTTCGTGGGTAGACCGAGTATAGGTTTAAAGATCATATATTAAGAACGCTTGGCCATTATACCGATTAGCGATAGTCTTACACTGATATATTTCTCATATTGACCTTTATTGATGGGTTTTTGTTTCAGGGTATATGGACAAACTTCACGAACCCGGCGACTTTTTGATCTTGGTACACACCCCGGAGTACAAAAATCTAATCACCATGCGTAAGTAGTTCGGAATCTTCGTACATTGTTTTTTATAAGGGTACATGTTGATAGTTTGAACAGATTTACTATATGTGTATTATGAAAATTGAGTACACTATAAAGTGAGATAAATTTCAAGTTAACGAGGACGAATTAACGTTAAGATAGTTTAAGTGCTTGATGCTATAGTTTTTTGATAGTTAAATAATGTATATAGCTACATACAGCACACTCATTATTAAGACGGTCTTAGACATCAATTTAATACAAAACGATCAAACTAACCAATTAAGACTAAGACGTTCCAGATCTCACTAGTTCCAATATGTACAAACTGAAAAATTTGAACAGGTAATGTCCCATTTAATACATCTTAAATGTCTTGATGCAGTTCATTAAATAATCACACGGTCAACTCGGGTGGTGTTTTGGTTATGCGATGTGTTGTAATATTTTGATCAAAAACATATGTCCATGACATCGTTTGTTTCAGCGGTGATGATGGCAGACGCCGCGCTGATGTCGCGGATCGTTGACGAGGAGCTGCACGTGACCAATGAGCGCATGACGCAGTTCCAAACACTCCTGGACCAACTTGGCGTAAGCAGATATATGGGCCGCGCTCTGTGAACAGGGAGTTTGATGTATGTGCGTATAGTGTCGTCCCAGTTTACAGATCAGGGACGACACTTTCCTCTTTCGTGGTATTTTATGTGTTAATGAAGTCTCCTCTTAGCGAAAATCCAGTTTAGGCGGCCAGTGTCGCCCCTGATTAGCCTGTGGGCACTGCACAGGCAAATCTGGGACGACACTTTTCGCACATGCATTACACTCCCTTTTCACATAGCGAGGCTCATATCTAATGTTATATTTATGTTCAAAAAGACTAGGGCTATTAACAGATGATTAGAAAACATAAACCATCAATTTAGCGTGTGTTTCAGGTGTTCATTTCGAAGAATATCTGGAATTCTATTTATGAATTAAGTTGCATATTCGTCTGTCTTCATTTCAAAATTTAACAAGAAACAAACATTGCTAAAAACAACACAAAATGACGTTATACAAATAAACAAACTGTTGATACTATACTGCGCATGTAAATTGTTGCATACAAGCAACTCTTGAAAACGAATAGATGATTAATTGAAGGCCTTGCAAAATTTATAAAAATCTCAAAACTTACAAATAGTTTTGCAATTGAAATGTGAAGTATATTGACCATGCTATGTTCAGTAATCGGGCGGTTGTTTAAAGGATAGATTTACGGTGATACTATTGTTATTTATACGAAGACAAATATTTGCCGTATATTGTTAGAATGTTGATTGTATTATACAGAACATTTGCGCTAGAAAGAGCAGAATTTAGGCTTTAATATCTTAAATAACGCTAAATTACTGTTTCTACGAAGCTAACAAACTATGAAGTCTAGAAGACTTACAGTCAACAAATTACATTAACAAGCTTAAATTGTGTATTGCGTAATGTTCGTCTTGAGTTTACATGTCTCTAAAAGGGCCGAACTGCTTATCTTTCCTATAAAGATGCACATCGAGGTTTTTTTTCGCAAACGCTTATGTATATATCATATATTAGATACTCTCTTGTAACATATTAATGAAAGGCCTAAGAAGCAATATGATATCGTCATACGTTAAAAAAAGTACATAAAACATCTGTGAAATCATTAAACCCAGTTCTTGGAGACGCTTTTTTTCTGTACGATTCGAACTCTCGCATACAAAGTCCTGTGCTTCAATTAATCATGCCCACATTGTACAGCTTTTTCGAATGTTTGCTTATTCTTCACAGACAAGTTTTTCTTTTCCTCTATCAGGAGAACATAATGTTAAATTTAATTGCGTAAGAGCTACGAATCGTAGTTTATTGACAAAGTGATTCGATTTTGTTTTTAATCAGCTATAGTATAGTACCCATACACATTATGACATATACCTTATTCAATTTTCTGTATAATTATAAAACGTACTACGACCGATCCATGTGGCAATTCACGCATTACAAAGGCCAGCCATCGTTGAACAGTTTAATTAACACAAAATAGTATGCGTTTTTTTCACCGGTTAATATCAATGACACAATTAAATTATATAATGATAAGTGTGTGCGTGTTTGGTTTCGCATTTTGATCGTCGGTAACAGTATTCAAACACACGTTTATGTTGTAACAATTTAATTATATCTAATGTAAATTAAAGATAATCCGTTCGCCCGTTTACGACACATGCGGCCTACTTAAATTATATAAAAGGCGGACGAATGAACATATCCCCTTATTTTTTGCGATCATAAGAATGTTTCATCAAGCCCCATTATACGGGTTTGCTAGATCCAAGGCGCTGTCAAGCAGATGAGAGGCGATCCCGGACATCAGCTGATAGAGGCTGCGGTACAGGAGAGCGCTGATTTCATCATCACCGGAAATCGCGGCCTGGGGACGCTAAGGCGGACCTTCCTGGGGAGCGTCAGCGACTACGTGGTCCACCATTCGCCAGTTCCGGTCGTCGTGTGCCGCCTGCCACATTCCCATCACTAGTTCCGTTGATCCGTCCGATCATCGATTCGGTCATTTTGTCAATTGCTAGTTTATTAAATACCAATGACATTGTATCGACCTTTACTTCCCGTTGTTGTTTCAGCAATTTTGAAAATGTTAAGGTCCAGAGACACTTACGTTTGTGTGTTTACGAATGCTAGAGTTGTTGTTTTTTCTCTACTTTTTTTCAATCAATGGTTGTGTTCGGGTTTCAGTTTGAGTTATTTGGTTACTCAAATGAACGTTTGGATGAAAATGGTCGGCTTGAATGATGCATTCTGGAGAATCAGTGTAGTTTTTAAGATGGTGCGTTGTTATGTATATTATTTTAAATTTTTGCATTTAGTCATTATTTTGCTCATATTTGATGTTATATAATTATATATATATATTAAAGACAATCAGTATAAATATCCTTCTTGAACATGTTATGTTTGTTTTTTACCAAATGCCTATACTGTCATGTTCTTAACCGATTAAAGTACAAGGTATTAATCATGGTAACACACTTTGCAATTCTCAACGAAATAAAGAGCTGTCAGCAACTACTTTTTGAGCCCATATACAGGTCAAAAGTGTTATAAACAATTAGAACATATGTTTAAAAGGGTGGAAACATTGTCTTTTTGAGGTTTAAGCATTATTTATCCTTGCGATTAGAAAGTATTTGATTGTGTGGATACCTTTCGAAATGTTAACAATGTCCTTTCAACCATACTGTTTCTAAACACTGGCTTGTTTGTATACTAATTGGTATTGTATTCAAAAGTAACATTCTTTTCACGAAACTTTCTACCTTTTACCATCATACAATGAGTAGTTTATTGATCGAGTCGTCTATGAATCTTTTTGTAAAGTATCTTAATTATTAAATATATCCTTCATTTAAACTTTTACAATGGAACATTCACCGTGTAGGTTCCCTTCCACTAGTAAGTCAGTTTGTGTAGAACAAAATGTGTATTATGTTATAACTATTTATGATCTCCCAATTTGTAGTACCAGTATTTTTCTACCATTGTCTTGAATATGAGGTTTATGTGACGACCCCCGAAATCAACACGTTTTAGTGACAACACTAAAATATATGCCATGCAAGTCATGCTGTTTATTTGCAACATAGAAAAAAACTTATTTGTTTGCTGTTGCGACTAAACAACGTGTGTTTGTGCTCAACTTATGTTTTATACTATGCATATGATATGTAATGTTCTTAGATATAAATGGTTAAGCCATAGCGTTCGATTGTGACTGGTTTGGTCTGTTAAGTGCTGATGAGTTATTCTTTTTCATAGCAATTTCTATTATATATGTTTTAATCATACGATTATCGGAACAAAATATCGTTGGCTATTTTCATTTAAACAAAGATAAAGTGAAGTAAAGTACTTTAATCACTATGGGGAAATATATTTTTAGTTTCATAACTTTATTGTGTGTGTATTGAATGGTGTAATGGAATATTGAGTTCTCTTTATTTCAAGTATAATGTTAGAATGATATGTAAGTGATGCTGCTATAATAGTTTGTTTACACAAGGTGTTATTTCATCGTTCGAGTAATTTGTGTTCATTCTTTTTCTTCTTTGTATGTTAATTTATACTGATTTATGGTAAACACAGTATTGTACATTGGCAATGAAGTCATACATAACATTATGAAAACTCAATGGAATGTGTCTCTCCTTACAATCACAAATAATTAGTACTACAATACTATTGAGTGTAGTTTCTTTGATATGTTTCGATTCTCTAGTAATTTGCATACTCGAGTCCTTTTACATACCTACATGTACCTGCCATGCACTAGTTTGGGTCCGTCCAGTTTGGCGGAACTCGTAGCATTCTCTGTCTGAACTCTACCAGAGTTGTCACATCCTCCTGGATCCCCTTGTCCGGCCAAGCAGTTAAGTGAAGATGGTGAAGGGTACTAGAGTTCGAACCCTAAGTAAGAAATAAAATTAGAGTCAGTCATCAATACGTATTGCCAAAACATAAAACTGACCATTTACTTATATTGTAAAATTGCGAAAAAATATTTTGTAAAAGAGTTTGAATCCTGCGTATGCAAAACTACGGGTCTGATTCACAAAGTATATTTAGGTTAAAAGAGTTTTGCATTCCTCTTAAGGACATCCTGAAAACGAAGGGTTTACAAATATGATATGTCCAAACCTTTATTAAACAATAATAATGTGTTAAAATCAGTTGGTTCCGTATGATTATTAATATAAAAAAACATTCATAGATCGAAAGTCTTACGATTTTAAAACGTGTATATGTGCATAAAACCCCTAATTTGCTATGATACTTACATCAATGAAGTTTGCGTTGATATAATCACCTTGACCCTCGTGCCATCATTTAGAAATTTAGCTCATAACATACAATTAATATAACTACAAATTGGTTGGAAGTAAAACATTGAAACTTCAGCTATTCAACAATAGAACGCGTAACGGAGATAGGAGATAACCGTATGTAAATGGCAATTGCAAGACATGTGCATGATAAAACGGAGAGGTACGGCCACATTGTTAAGGAAACTACTAACATGCATACGTTCCTTGGTATCGGTTTTTAGCGACATTATCAGGCTTTCTGGCTTCATTCTGTAGCCGTGTTAGACCGTATGGCTGAACTATGACAGAAAAAAATGAAAGTAAAAGAATTTTTTATAAAATAATGTAAATGAAACTCAAATAAATGCATAGATATGCTAAATACTTGAGAGTAAAACGATTAATGTGCATGCTTAAGATATGAAATGGAAGGCAGGTACACTGTTGCAAATAGATGGAGTTTTGAAATAAAGAGGCGAAACGTAATAGTTGAAAATATAACCCAACAACAACAAGAATCCATTACGTCAAAATTAAAACGGTTTCGAGGCTACGAAATTCGCGAGTGCCTCCACCGCAATCTTCCGTTTCTAGTACACATTCCCCTCTTGCTGAGCAGGGGATTGGGGCCGATTTGGTGCCTAGTGAGTGTGCGTCTTTCATCCTCGTTTATTTAAATAGTGCGCATGATTTTTTATTGTAGATTACGAGATGTTGTGCCGAACCACTAACCGATTTTACAAAGCGTCAATAAACAGCAATTTGATGAACCGTTAAATGGCTCTTACTCAAACTCGGATGTACAATGATGCCTTAAACTAAACTCAAATAAGGTAAATGACTTATGCTGTACGATGTTTTCGTTTTGGACGACGTACATAAATGCATTGATATATTTCAAACAAAGAACAATTCGCGTAAAGTATGTTGCCATCATATGAAATAAAAGTTTACAGTTATATCAAATAAAGTTAAACCTATATCCAGCATATCAACATCTGTGTTCGACTCGCTCTACATGGAGTCTTCATTCTGTCTCAAGGAGAGCGCGTCCTGTGAGCGGTAATAATTCGGATTCGCGATGACATGCGTAGGGCCTAAAGCTGTAAAAAAATAGATCAATGTTCATATAAATGATAGAGATATACATATATGTATTATACCATTGTATTAATAGCTGCCTTATATATATAAAGATCATAATTTACTTTATACCTAATGATAGCAGATGATATTTCTGCAGTGAAATAACAACAGTGAAAATAACACAATTGTTATTTTCACAGGTGAAAATAACAAATTTTCGGAATTCCTTTTTCTAGTTTCATCAAGATGTACTTCCCTTGTTTATATCCTTGTTTATCCATGAGCAAATATCCTCTATGTTGTAGTATTTTATACCTAAAGAAATTATAGAAAAGACTTACTGAAGCTCCAGCATTTTTTGTGGATACGTAAAGGTTTGAAAAGAACATTGATTGTGTCAAAACAAATCTTTGACGATTTTATGTTGTTGTTTATCTAATTATTGTTCTCAAATAGACGCACCATAGTTGTTGTGTTACAAAATGAGTTAATACAAATTGAATCATTATCAAAAAAAGCAAATATCAGACACAAATATTTGATGTATTTTGCTAATTTTTGTTCTTATTGTTATAAATATTTTAAAGATGTTCATATCCTGAAACTATTACGAATGATACATTTCTTTAAATATAGTTATATAGCAAACATAAAACCCCATAATCTGGTAACGATCAGCCAGTATTATACAATACTGGACACTATATACTTATATAGGAGTATTGAAAGTCCAGAAACATGAAGCCCAACCGAAAAAAAATGACTAACGCTTAGGTTACCGTCCGTAAACGGTTAGATCCAAGCATAGTGTGTGTGTGGGGGGGGGGAGGGCATACAACAGGTTTAATGCCTAATCTAAACTCACAATGAGCCTCAAATTAATCACAAAATATAAACGTGTCTTGTTTAACTCAGAAAGCAATCGTATCAGCTATATGTTCCTATGTAGATATAAAAATTAATTAAGGCTTAAAATAAATTAAAAAAAAGCTTATTCGCTATTTTGTAGTTTGCCTTTCACTTGCTTGCTACTTTATATTGTAAATGTGTTTAATCGATATTCTGTTCCATACATTACTTTTGTTGTTAACACAAGTCCGATCATTTTATGTTTTTTATGGATTTAAATAACTCCGAAATACACAGGGCTGCCGTTATCATGTTTGAAATGTATGTCTGAGACATGGGCATTTTTAGATTAATGTTTACTCCGATGAATGTCCTACGAGATTCCTATTCTGCTCAACGTCAACTTGTGTTTAAGTGTTTCAATAAAATATTATGTCGGTTATTGAGAATAAATTTATAACTAATGCTATGAGCAGGTATCACGTGTTCAAAAATCAAACCCTATAATGTGGTTCGTCATTTCATTTGTAAATGGTTAAACAAAGTTAAGTTATACTTAAAAAACGACACATAACTGTGTATTAAAGTATACACACTAGAAATATTAAACCCAGTGTTGTTTTCTGCTACCTCATCTCATAATACTCTGTAATAGAAGGAATATTTGTATGTTAGAGCGAATGCATTCAGCGTAAAATGCAAGTTATTTGGTAAAAGAAAGGAATTCACGATTGGGACAAAAGTAATAAGTTTATTTTATGTTGTGGATTTTTTTCACATTTTGAAGATAAAATCAGCTCTTTAATCCCGTGTAAGTATTTACAATTTTAAAAAGGCTATTTGTTCTTCACGTCAGATAAGGTAAGCAAGACGAAAGATTTAAAAATTGATATGGTCCGTTTCGTACCCTTACTTACTAAACGTTGGCATGTTTAACTGTTTCTAATTCTAATTTTATTGCACTAAATATACTTCTTGTCTACGTTTAATACTCATACCACATCAGTAGAGATTTGTGTAGTGTATATCTATCTTACTAGGTGACATGCCGTCTTATTAATATTCGTGTAAGTGATACAGAGTTAGGTAATATCAGTTTTCCGGACTTTTTGTCCAAACGCTTGCAGATATTGACAATCGCATTTGTGTGTGATTCTACATACATGACTTACAGACTAACTTCGAGTTTCGTTCCGGTCGACTGATATTTGTCTAAGTTGAGGGCCTTGAAATTAAACCATTTTCTCTAAAATAACACTTTTCCGGAATTTGTGAATGGGATATAGTTGCTGTGCGGCTTCAAAGTGCAGTATTGGACATAGTGTTTCACAAACACAGCTTTGTTAAATCTGCTACATCTACTAGCATTTTTGTAGGAATAATCTGCGATGTTTGATTTGGAAAACTTGTCACCTTCATTGCGACATTCAATTTGAAAGTGATACTTTCGATATAAAAGTGAAAATACCACTTTACTGTCCTTCCATTGCAAAAGCGGATTTGGATATAACTGTGGTTGCAAGTATCGAAATAATGCATGTATGCAGAACATGTATGAAAGTAATATAAGTCGAATCGCTCAATAGGTTTCTAAGAAGGGTCATGTTACATAAGCATTTTGAGCAAAAGCATTTCTTACATAATATTTATTCGAATTGAAGCAAATGTATCGTTTGAGATTACGACTTCAGGCATCATAATAGTACATGCTAATAACAAAAAAAAAAAACAATCATGAGCCAAGTATTTCGAATGGTGCACTGAAAGTACATGAACACACTCTGATAATTGTGTAAACATGAATAATGTTAGATACAATTTATTATGTATGCATTTTGGGCTGTTCTTATCAGAATAAAATATTCTTAAAACTATTCTTAATAACTAAATATAAATTATATCATCCCATTTACAGTCGGTCGTCATGTATGGCGAACTCATAGTTGTTTAATATTTATATTACCATAAGAATGGCGGAGATTTTGTGAACATTTAAATCAGTTTAAACATTTTTTATTAAAAAACATACTCAATAATAACATCGATAACGATACCAGTAAGGAACAAGACTGTGCATTCCACGAAACACATTTAAATGAAAGGAGATAAATACAGACAGACAAATGAGTGGTTCACCCTGAGCCATAATTAAGTGACAACCAAACAGGTAATTAGATTAGTGCAATAATTTTTGAACCACTTTGAGTCGGTATTAACACAGATCAAACTGTGATTTGTATTTAAAATTACTTACATTTGATAACCAATCTACACTTATGTTGGCTTCACATACTTATGCAATTCTTCAAAGCTATATGAACGGAATAACTGTTCTTTTCTTTGATTTAAAACACGTGAACGTTCTAGTATTACAATATTTGTTTTCAGTTAAACGCATACACAAATAACATATTTACATAGTTGGTCAATTAAACGTATGTCGAACATTTTTCCGGGCAGCTATTGTATTCCTGTTGGTGAACAAAATAGCCTGACTGAACACCAATAACCAGGCCTTATGTCATTATGGATCCTAACGTTTTCAGTCGTAGCTTTCTTATATAGGATATGTGAAGTGAAGTTTATGTCCTTATTAATATATTATGTATCGAAAGAAATGCATATCGTCGGTTTCCCTCACAGGCGGATTACCTTGATTTCATATTGAGTGTAATATGTCCATATTGGCATTATCTTCTCAATATAGTGTATTCCTTATTGTCGGCATATTTATCCTGTATGTACAAGTCACCGTACAGCAGTTTTCCACTAGGCAACCACACACTGTCCTTAGCTGTTGACCTGTTTTACAGTTCGGTCTCTGTTTTACTTTGTGACAAAAGCACGTGACTTATTTAGATACCTTTGAATATTTCGCCTTATGACAGCTATAATGGAATTGTTAAATTCTCTTTGGCATAACAATACTTGAACTTCATTGTGGGACTTTCGAATAACTTTTCAGCTGTGATTAAAATCTTCCCGTCCAAAATTCAGTGTCAAATGTCAAAGAAACAATGTATGGTCAAAGACAAAATGATATGAACTCAAACCCTACCACCTTGATCGGATAATAACTTTATCTAGCGTTAATGGATTTTTAATTAATTTGCCTTTTTTTACATATAAGACCAAAATTTAGAAACTATGCGGTCTGTCTGAGCAGTGATCCATAAAAACAACAATTATGACATGTTATAAGTGGGCAGCGGAAGTTTATACAAAAAAAGATTCTAAAATCAAATTAAATACAAGACATATATGAAGTAAAACATTGGTTTAAGGCGCATGTCAACTATTTTTATAAAAATATGAGCACCATTGTGTTGCCATTCACTACCATAGTGTCACATATATTTGCGTACCTTGCTCGATTAATTGATATTTAATGTTTCTGATTGAACACGTCACTTTAATATTCAAATGTAGCAATGGACCGTATTATTACGTGATCCTTAGTCTCTTAAGTATGAGGAGTTGAAAAAGTACGGAACTAATTATAAAATTTAATATAAAATTATATTCTGAAAAAGATCATGTTTTTGTGTGTTCTTTGTCCTAGGTTCCATACACAATTCCGGATGACCGCCTGATGACATGTGAGAACATTTACGTCTTAATTGAATTCAGTATAGATTTTGTTCAACGACCTTTCAAGAACTCACCGGCTTAAGTGGTATTGAGCTAATAAACATATAGTGTCTTGACATTGTCAGTTAGATAGATGAAGCATGCGGTAAATGTTTTTCTAGACAACGTTTGTATGCAGAGTTAACAAGAATGATATCGTTAGGACTACGTGTAACCATAGGTACGTTAAAATAGATGTTATGTATCGTTTTAAGAACATATATATTACATATATTTATATACATGTAATTATGATCGACATATTGAGAATTCGTTTGTTTTAAGAAAGGCCTTCAAACAGTAAACGTTTGTCTATTTAACATCTTATTTAATTTCCATTACATTCCTTGCTAGTTTACACACAATTACATATCTTGTATACCTTGTCGATTTAATTTCCGAACAATTCCTTTTAAAATAAATGTATATTGTATTAAAGTTTCAACAAAGTTATAATCCAATGTATTCGCAAGTTATGTGTAATGGAACTCATTTGCTTGTAACGTTGGAGATAAAACACAATCGTTAACCCAACTTGTTCAAACCTAACGACGCACAAGTAAATGCTAACGATATAAATGCAATTAGAAAATGCCACTTTGAACTGATCTGTTTAATATAAAAAAATGTGTTTAATTTAATGTATAGTATTTTTATATTTATTTGACTTTTATGCGCTATAAGCGTTTGTTTAAAATGGAACATAGTAAACATATATCGTTGGTTGTTCAGTGTTGCCTGTGGTGTTAGGCCTCGGGCGGATGCAGTACTTCCGGGAAAAGTATGGGATTCTTAGTGGCGACCCCGTACGTATTCTTCAAACTGACAACACACTGCATTGTGCTCTAAAATGTAACAACTTAGCAGCTTGCCAAGCGTTTAGGTTCACTAACAGAACGTGTGAGCTGTTTAATGCTTCTATCGTTCCATGTCATGGAAGCGGGTGTTACGCAGTATACACAGGTATGTACAACTGTTTAAATGAGAATGATTGGTGTGAGAGAAAGGGACTTCATGACAAGTTTTGACAAATGTTGTATGTTTAAAAAGTAATGTTTGAATTATATTCAAACAATCAAAGTTAAAATGAATGAGATGTTTTTATAAAAGTATTTTTTTTAATTGATTCCCTAATTTCTAAACATAGCGCTAAACTAGGAAATCATTAGAAACCCTAATAATCGATTTATCGATATTTTTTTTTTAAATACCTGTATTATTACATACTATTTGTATATATAAGTATACTATCAGCACTATCCCGAAACACAAAAATAGACTATATAATAACAGCTTTAAATAATAAATACATATATTATTGGATTATAGTGTTAATAAATTTACACAAACTTTACAAAACCTATTGATATCGATTTTCTGGATTGTTTAAGAATTGTAAAATTTAAACATAATTTCTCATTCATAACGTTAGGGTTCAGATGTGCTTCTGATAATAAACATATAACAGTTAACACATTTTAAAACGGTATTATTATTTAAAGTAAGTCAGTCAACACATTTTGAGTATTAGGTAAATAGTATGTTTAGACCGCATACTGTGCCTGATCAACTTGATTCACAAATGACAGGATTTTATATATACCAGACAGTGTTAACAACAAAAGAACGTATAGTGAGACTTACAGTAGTATTAGTTGTATTTGGCCCCATCTTTTGAATGTTTGTGTTTCCAACCACTATCACTGCAGCGACAGGTTCAACCGGTGATTTCACATCTGTCTGCATATGATTGCAAAAAGCGAATTCAGAATAACACCCATAACAAACAGTATATTATAGATCGTGAACTTGGATAACATTCCTATCAATTCATACTATTCCACATGACAGTCATGCTCATTCGTCGCACTTAAAAACATTCATACCATGATCATTGACCGCATTGTTTCAGACCCGGTTTAATATAGTGTATTATAGTTATTAGCTGAACGCATGATACCTGAGTGCGTGCACAATTTCTCTGACTTTAAACTGTTACATCTTTTAGAGTAGTGGCTAAAACGTTAACGTGGTAAAAGATAAATATGAATGCTATCCTGTTCACTAGACTCAAACTTCCCAGTCCCATGTGTAAGAAATTACTTACGTGTCTTATAGGCCATGCATTTGTGAAAGTATGTTATTATATAATAAATTATTAACATGTTCGAATTATTCACTGTTAATATATTCAATTTGCCGACTTGCTTTGATAATGGAAGTTAACATATTCGTTGAGAAAATAATAGCTCCTTGTGTAATGGGTAAGCTGGATGTTGTATTATTATTAGACCATTACAATGCAAAGCAGTATCATATCGAAGAACAAATTATTGCTGCATTGCACAAAATTGAAAACACTAGCGATATTATTAATTTTTTTTTCAACAGCAACACGCAAAGAACTTGTCGTTATTGCATTATATTAAGAATTGCATGGTCATGGTTACCCGTTTCACATTTTATATTCCCACAGCGGTCGGCTGGCCTAGTTGTCCGGATGGGTGGCTGGTATTTGAAGAGTCTTGTTACCTGTTCGGTAACTCGCCCGCAAATTTCACAGCAGCTCAGGTTTGATCTCAAACTTTGTTTTTTTATTCACATAATTTGACGCACAGTTATTGATGCTAGAGATTGGTATAAACATACTTAATGACAAACTGCAGTAGAGATGGGGCTATTTTAATGACAAAATTAAGTTTTACTTTTGGAAACATTGCATATTTTGCTTTTTTCATAATCTTCTCACGTGACCAACGTTTCATTACCCGATGAACCATATACGCGTACACATTTATCATACTTATTCATTGAGCGCATCACGTTTTTACCAAAAATCGACTCGACAACGTCATTGTTTTGACGTTGCTTTTTATTAGTCAATATAAAAATGACGTCATTGTTTGGTGACAACACGATGCCGTTCGACGATCATGAAACCGATAGTCAAACGACATTAGTACTCCAGCAAATAATCCATTTTGACCGTTATAGTACGAAAATGCCCCATTTCAACACATTGCGTTGCATTTTAAAATACTATTATTCAATAAATCAACGTATTAAGTGGCTCATGTATGCATTAACGCCATTGGCGTATATTCCAACATTACATTAACCGGTCAAATACAGATAAATGTTATTCAATCTTGACATTATAATATTTCGACATATCAAAATCAACAGTGGAGGTTCGATCATGTAATTAACGTTATTTTTACGTCTTTTTTGCAAAGAATTTCTGTAAGTCACATGGAGGGAACCTGATACACGTTAGTTCGGCCCCAGAGAACGATTTCGTACGGAGCCATGCTCGGACCTTTCAAGGTATAGACTTACGAACTCTCTTCGAACAGATCATGCCAGCCTCTGCTTTGACCTGAACATACGTAAAACAACTTTAAGAATTGTTGCAAAATTGTTGCAAAATGCGATCGCATAAAAAGACAACATAATAACATGTATTATTTTCATCTTTTCATTCATTTTTATCGTGTAGTCAGGCACTATACAAAAAATAACGTACTCTTATAATTGATATTTATTTTTAATATTGTTGTTCAGGGCGCTTTTGGTTGGGACTTACCCAGCCTGAAGAGGGACACTGGATATGGGTGGACACAAACACAACTGATACGTTTCTCGGTACGCGTGTGTTTGTTATTTGTTGATGCCATGTCGCATACAGTTATATTACAAATAAACCACATGTTTTTAATTCAAGATTAATATGGGGGTTGTAATATGTTTATCGTAGACGCGGGTCTTAGTTATTCTAACAATGTCGATTGGGTTATAAACTAGGCTGGGCCCCAGATGAGCCGGATTGGTCGGCAGGAGAGTGTGCTGTATTAGAAAGCCAGAAGGACTTCCATTGGGCAGACTACCCATGTGTCTTTAATGACGTCATTCCGCTATGTGAAATAAGGTGTGTGGACCAGCTAAGGTTGTATTATGTTAAATGCAATATTTCATTTGCATGTTATCATATGTTCTAAATCGTGAATCCTATTATACTTTTTTATGGTTTATGTCGCGTTCAATGTACTGTCATGAGTTGTTTAGGTTATTAGTAAATTGCATTAGTAAAATAAAAGAATGTTAGGTGTAAATAAGATTCCATCTTCTAAAATGGTTTCTAGAGAATAAATGTTGCTACATATTATTATGTTGTAAATATATCAAAGTAAATTACGTTTTTCAAAAATAACTCATTATACGTGTGTATGATTGTCTTCTTCGATCGTTAACCAAGATAACTTAGTGTCTACAAAAGTAAAGTTTTTTCAAGGAGAAACGCATGCGAGATAACTATTACGTATATGTGATTGTTGTTTTTTAGACATGTGACACCGTTTATAATGAATGAAACCCTTAATAATAATATTAAAATAAAATATTAAACAGCAAATCAGCTTCCGTGATAGCAAGTGCATTCCAATTAGATTACTGTGTTTGGTATATATTACTTGTTTATTGCATGTTTATATATTACTAGTTTGCATTTAAGCTAATTTAATCGGTCTTGTTACATCGGGAATATTACACTGTGGTTTTTCGAATGAGTTCATTGCGTGACGTTGTATTTCGCATATTCATATATTAAATTGTGTGTAAAAGTGAAATTCAATTGTACACAATCATCAAGTTCGATACAATTACCAAAACACCGCTGCTATGACATATTTTATTTATTACATACATTCTTACAATATAAACAGCACTGCTAGTCACCAACGCAACAATGGATGTATAAATTCTATAAATAACTTAACTTTATATTTAACGACGCGAATATGTACATACTAGCATGTACTCATTATGAGGTGTACATGAATTACGTCAATCAAAAGTACCGTTTTACCAGCCGTTTTCCGAGAACGGATATCAGCGTTTGAGAGACGAAATTCTGATAGAGTCTTATAAATTTGGAACCAAACATACACCCATATTTCAGTTAGCTTATTTATATGTAAATAATAAAATCTATTTCATTACAGCGGCGAATAATCTGTTGGCGTTGTTGGTTGACATATACCCACAGGAGCATGGTACACTGCGTGATGGAAGAGAAAGTTTGGGAGTCATTGAACAAACAATCCGTTCCAGAATTGAAATGTGTTTTGGAAATAATATGTACAATTTAACCTGTGTTCTTGTATTGATACATTAATCCAGACATAAAAGTTTCGCTATGCATATGATTGTATTTTGCCTTTCCCGTTGTATTTTATATTGTAACGGCGATTCGTCGACATTATGTTTCATACCTTACAACTGTTATTAACACATGTGCGATTTTTTATTGTTGATATTACTTTGAATAAATCCTGAATACACCGGGATGCCGTTATCTCCTTTCAACTGTACGTTTTAGACACGGGACACTTTCGGATTAACGTTTACTCCGATAGAGCTCCTCCGAAATGTCAAAACCTACTCTGCTCAGCGTGAACATTAAGTATCTTAATTAGAGATAACGACGGTAATATCAAATAAAAATTAAAATAATGCTAATAAAGCAGGTATTGCTTTTGAAATACATAACACTTCAGTGTGCGGTGTGTCATTACATGTGTAACTGATAAACAAAAGCAAAGGTAAACATTCAAAAACGGTACATAACTTTGAATGAACCTTTACACAATAGAAAGAATAAGTCAACAATTGTAACCTTCTACTGCTCTCACAATAAATCTCTGTAGTGGACAGAATATGTTCGTAATGGAACAAATGAATCTAACGTAAATAAAAGTTAAATCGTAAAAGTAAGGAATTATTTATTGTGACAAGTTTAGTTTATGTTTTCGCTATTCACATCTTTGCATATAAAAACAGTATTAAAC
Organism: Dreissena rostriformis; assembly: GCA_007657795.1. NCBI lineage: Eukaryota > Metazoa > Mollusca > Bivalvia > Myida > Dreissenidae > Dreissena > Dreissena rostriformis. The sequence goes on along the minus strand of VMBQ01001280.1, from coordinate 121,419 downwards.
ATTTTCAAAAAGCTATTAGTTCTAAACGTCATATAATGTAAGCAAAACGTAACATTTACACAATTATATGGTCCGTTTCGTACCATAACTAAGTAAATAAATTTATTTTCTCCGTTCNTCATAGCAGTACACATTGCCATCGATAATCAGTTTATCATATCGCACAACGGCATATTCACCACGTTTTCGTGCTTCAATCATACGCTTTCCTAATTCATAGCGATGTTTTCGGACTCGGGGCGAGAAATCTTCGTGTACCTTGGTATCTGATTGATTGTTCAATTTGTTGCGTGCAGCGCTAAGAACATGATCCCTGTCTGTGGTCCACCCAAAGCGTACGAGAATAGTAGGATTAGTGTCGGTCCCACCTCGGGAAGTGCGCTGTGTATTTTCAATATATAATGTGTCAACATCTGGTAGGCATAGTGTATTGGATAAGAACCGACGAACCGTGACTTCGGTAGTGGACATTGATTCGTTTCGGTCGCCTGCACACCCATCAATAAACAAGTTTTTACGTCGTTCTTGATTTTCGAGCTTTTCAACGGACAACTCAAGTTTATTCAATTTATCCTTTAATATTTTGTTGTCAGTACGTAATCGATCATTATCAGACTTTAACTCACTGCATACTGACGAAACATCATCAATTTTTGAGTTAAATAAAGAGAGAGTAGAGTTAATGTCCGCCATACCTTTATTGAAGTCAGATTTCAGTGACATTATTAGACCGAACAAGTCCTTTTCTCCGGCTGGTTCTACCCCCAAGACACCATGCTCATTTGTAGACAATGTAGTCTGGCGCCCACTACTACTACGGGGCTGGCGACCCTGCGACAATGGTACTGGTTCGGCGGTATTCTTGTTAGACCTCGGCCCAGGGTTTGTTTCGGTCGTCCCACATGTAACAACGAGCATGGCCAGCACGATGGCTAACCTCAAACACAAAGAAACTTTACTCCTCGACATTGTTATCCCATGCATACGACTCCGGTCACGTCGTGGCATCGTAAAACATTCCACCCGCTGTCTATATGTCATTAAATCGTCACCCATGCTTAATTTCGGCTTAAATAATCCAGATTTTTGTCAGATAACAATTCACACGTGCATCCATTACAAGGGACGTTACTCTTCTACTACTAACAATGCATTGAACGTTATCAAACGTTAAAAAACGTGAACATAGATAAGATATGACTTTAGATGTTTTGTAAATACCGTTAGTTTAGTTAATTGCTGCTGAATTTGATTGTTTTCCTAACGATTTAGCCTTAGTTTCCAAAATAGCTAGAAACAAGATTACAAAAGAAATTGTTTCATTTGTCAGCTTCTAAGAACATGCGCAAGGTTGTTTAGATCTGGTTTGGAGCTGGTTCATTACTACAATCGATGTTTTTACTTTCTAATAAGATTTCACGGGAGTTGAATCTCTGTCTCATTGTATATTGGTAAAAAAGATACGTCGATACAAGAAAAACACGCACAAACATACATTGCATTATTCTATTGATAAATACTGTCGTTTTTGTTTAGCGTTAAGGGCGATCGCTTTCGAAACTGTAGGTCGAAGATTTGCGTCCCACGCGGGTCACGTTTTTACGTTGTACGCAGTCATTAAAATCGAGGAATACAAAGCCCCGACGTAAAGGATATGAATCGGGGTAAAGATGGTTGTAAGAAAAGGATTGGTTACTTAATGCATTGTTTGTATTTTATAATTATTTGCAGAACACAAACTACTCAAATTATTTTCGTTTGGTAGAATAAATCGTTAGAAGCATGTATATTATCATTTATCTAACACTACGTATATTTGCAACGAATATTGCACAACTTAATATAGGAAAAATGAATCATCCGAAATACTATATGGATGGAAATTCGTGTACAAATGTGCTAATGTTTTTATTTAAAGCAAGTGGACAATTACATATAATAGACTTACAACTTACCATTGTATGTAGAATAGCATGCTATTTTATGTATGCAATGATCATTTTGTGAACTTTCCTTGGATGTTCAAAATTCATAAGGCCAGCACCATTTAAATATTGTATGTAAGCGCATGCACATATTAATTTATGGACAAACCTAGTATCGACAGCTTGGGTAAATAACTCATTATGCTATTGTATTTTCAACTTTCGATATTGACCTTTGGCCGTATATTGCAGACTTGGGGTTACATTATGGTGATTGACGAACCGTTTTGACACGATTCTGGTGAGACAACTTTCAGAAAATCAGAAATTATGATATGGCTTTTATTTAGCATGGAGTTGCTTCCTGCTCAACAGGAATTCTTGGACATTACACCAACACTTGATACAGGTCATAAGACACACATATTGTGTAAAAATATATGATTACGAAATCATTGATTTACAAATAACGAATGTCTTTTAAGAATAATCAAGCATATCTTTTGCAAACAAAAAGTTATTTGGAATATAATTGGATCCGAAATATATATCTGATATGTTAAACATAAATATTAAAATAATTGATTTACTAAGTAATAGTTTTACTAGAAAACAACACGCAAACGAGGTCACCATGCATAACTACGTTTTAAAGATTGTTCACGGGTTTATATACAATCGCCAAGAAATCTGCTTTTGCTTTAGGCAATTGCAAATACTTATTCAAGAACAGCATGGAACAAGATATTCACAAGGATGCTTAGACGGGATCACTTATACCAGACCAGCTACCAATCTGCAAGTAATTAATTTGAGTGCATTGATCGGTTAATTGCCTCCAAAAGCCAGTGTAAGAAGGTGAATGAAGATATATATTAGACATAAAACAGATGCTGAACATGTTTTACTTAACATAAAATTGTAATATAAATTCGCTAAACTTCGACTGAAATAAGATTTAAATCAAGTGAATCAAAATACATACAACATTATGTGTGCGTCGGAATATGATGTTTTATGTGGTGTTTTATATTTGCATGTATGACATAACGTTTGAGATTAGATTGAAGTTTAAAATTGAGAATTTTTTTGTGTATATATTTTAGATGTATGTATATCATATTCAAATATTGTTCTGATTGTTTATGTTTCACAAGGCAATTTTGTAGCTTAACCATTTATATTCGGCGCAGCTGTCTAAGATGGGTTGACCTTGATTTTCCCAGGTATTTATAGATCGGGATAATTGAAAAACAAAAGTTACAACGAAGGTTACAAACTTTTGTAACACACTTATGGGGAATACAATTTACGAAATTATTAAGATACGTTGTTGAAACAAAGTTGGGAAAACAGTTTGTTAAAAAACGCTAGTGCTTAAGATTATAATGAACACTCATGAACAGAGTGTGGTAGTCATTTACATAATAAAATAACTATTTTATTAAGCGCTCCATAGAAGCAATTTCTAGGCTCAAGTTCAGTGGAAAATGTCGATCATCAAAACTTACAAATGTCTGTTGCGTTCCTTTCCTGCGCCCTGTTAACAATGTTCAGAAATGGCGAAAATTTATTTATACAGCTTATGTATGTATATTTATATTTGAATTGCGATTTTATTTCGAATTATTCATTTTATCAACTTTTCCAATGTGTCTAATCTTTAATATTTAAAATCTGTCCATAACATAAAATAATCGTGGTAAACGAAGTCTCCTAATACGCAATTTTTAATCCATATTTCTTAGTTTCATCTGCGTAGCAAAACTACAAAAAATACATATAATCATAGCATTTTATTTACAACAAATATGGACACGTGTTTCTTGACCCATCTAGTGTTTCACGATATTTTAATCAAAACAAATGTTGCCACGTTATTTTCAGTGTGACAAATGTTAATGACATATGATTACGTATAACAGTGAAGGTTAATTAGCACAACGATTTTTTTTAAGCTGACCTTAGCATGGGGTGCTCCATGTGAGCTTTTGTGATATCACCATATGTAAAGCGTTCGTCGTCCTGCGGTGGGCGTCGCGACGTCAATGTTTGGCTTTCAGATTAATCTGTAAAATACCAGCCTTTGTTTGCAAATAAACGCAAACGTTTCCATTGATAAACATCAACATATTTGTTAAGACATTTTTTAAAGTAGGTTTGTTGTCAATACGTGCTAAGTAGAAACCTCTGTGCCATTTAAAAACTATTTAAACGAAACAAATGAAATATCCATCTACCGTACGTACATGTTACTTGTGCGTAAAACACTGCTTAAACAAATATCAGTATATTCACTAATGCTTATGATAGGAATAACGGACATGTGTTATCATTTTTTTTTTAATGTTCTGTAGTATTCTGGATTTTCCTTATATACTATCAAATACATTTTGCTGTGACAGGTAGACAGTTCGGTCGTTGATTCACTGTACTAATCAATGTATAAGTTTGGAAATACTTCTTCAGATTGTATTTGTTATATACATCTTGGAATAACATGTTTATTACAAATAATTCCCGATACTTACATTGTTACCCAATACAATACGTTGATGAGTGTTTCATGTTTCAATCTTCAAGACACTCAAAATGATCTTTAAATCGTACTTCAGCTTTTCAATTGTTTAAGTACATTTATGTGTAAATTGCTAGACACAAATACTTCATTTCATTAATATGTATATGTTATTTATTTTATGTCAATCATATAAATGTTTAGCCCATTGACTTACTCACAGTGATCAAAAACCAATTGTGTTCATGACTCACTCACATCTCGATTCATTTAAACAAATTAACCCCCTCCCCCTCCATCTCCCTCCCTCAATTAGGCTTAAGCTTTTAATCTCCTGTTCGCTTCTTCAATTATTTGTAACCCGTTCACACGACAGTCATCCTCTCCGGTTTTTCTTTTTAATACATCACGCATTCACTCATCAATTATCAAAATCTTATCAGTCTATTATCACTTAACTACTGTGTCTTTTAACCCACCCACATACATATGGTGAAAATACGGACACGACATTCTGACGCAAACATTGACATCGTGCATAAATATATCGTAAGCAATCGCTGCGATTAGATTCCCTTAAATATGCTTTATTGCATCATGTCATTTCTCGTAAATTACGTTGCGCGGCGAGCTACATCAATACAATTTATACAAGCCTCCGAGGAACCTCGTGGCGCTTATATCGATTTTGTGATCGATGACGCATCAAATCTCAAAGAACATTTTAAGAGGCACGTGGTTTCCGCGTAGTGATTTTTGCTAGGAGTAGCATTTATCTTGGCGTCGTATAGAGCGGATGTATAAAACAGATGTTCAGTTATAGTTGGAAACTGTATTATTAGATAAACAGTTTTTTCCATTGTTACCAATAACATATGACTACAGTGGACATATTGTTTGTTGTTTTCGCATGTTAACGGCTTGTTTGGATGGTTGATGTTTAGTCAGATAAGCGCACTATTTTGCTGAATGGCAATTGTATGGACACATGGACTAGTTGGTACCATGCATTATACGTTAAACGAATCTAAACCGCGAGTGATACCATCTTGTGAATACATAGGAATTCAAAGTCTGCTTCATTTGTATAAATTGACAGAGGTGAGGTCTATAAAGTAAATGAATTAAGCAATCTACAGAGAGCAACATTTCATAAGAATCTGCACAGTTTAATATTTCAGAGGGTAACTACGATAGCTGTTTATTTGAAATGTACACACTACCTATCATTCATCAGCTGGTAAAACCTTCCGGAATTATTAATGGGAAAAGACAGTTGCAGATCATGTATATGCCAGGAAGATAAGGAACCCGTTTGAAAATTAATAAGCTCTGGAATTTGTTAATGGGCTTCCATTTCGAACAGTGTGGGAATTAAAAGAGGATATGACATCATAAACGTACAACGGAACAACGCAGGTTTGCACATAAACCTTACGTGGAAAAGGTTTTTTGAATATTTAATTTGTAATGTGTTGATGAGCTTAAATAAAGATTACATAAAATGCAAATGGTTAAGTGAAAACCGTACGTATAGTTTCCATACAAAGACGTGGGCAGATGCTAATGCACTAAACCAAATGTGATAATACATATTTAAGGACAATAGAATAACATGCAAACAAACCGATTAACAGTAAATAAGTGAACAATACACACATATGTATATGTGTAAAAGGATTACTGGTAACTCACGATATGACGTCATTACATCATTACGTCTGACAAATTAGGTACGAAGAAATATTACTTAGTCCTTAAGAAGGCTTGTACAATGCGACAGTAAACCATGTTTGTGTGTATTTGACAAAAACACTAGTGCTTACAAATCAAGATAGTGAATCTTCAATGACTAGCTATACTTTTTGTAAAATGTTAACAACGTGAAACGCAATAAGTGGATTTTGTCTTCGGTAATTGTTGTACAGAAAACAATAATACATCTGTATTTGGTTTCAAAAACATTTTGACCATAAATGGATCTTAATCGCATATAACGGTGTTAATATTTGTTATTGAAATTGCGTGTGTCCGTGAAAAAGGCTAACAATAATTTGGAGGTTGGACTTGACAACAAGTAAACAGCTGAAACATCAGCACGGTAATTATATCAATGGATGCTACTTTACTAAGCTTACATAACGATAAAGATTTATATCTCAACTACAATAGTTTGTGTTAGAATCGTGAATGTACAGATAATTTATTTGTAAATTACAAATGTATATTTAAGCATATATGTTAACAGATAAACATTCCAAGAATACAACAAAAATGTGGCAAATAACACAACGGAATGAATTTTCTTATTCGTAACGGAGCCAGAAGACAAATATCGTAGATATTGGCTTGATGTGATTTCCTACATTAACAAGACAAGTTTTGTCGATAAGCAGTTCACATATGAATAGCTCTGAAATTGCAGTCGTTGCGGTGGCCACACATGCAATGAACCGCTCACATACCGTGTTTGCTTATTTTACACCGTTTTTGTTTGTTCTTGTCATTCTCCTGTTGATGATTTATGCCATCATTCGTCGATGAAACTTGAAGGTATATGCATTAAAAAGAAATGAAATCGTATGTGTTCGCCATCTATATTTTTTTACTTCAATGAATTGTAATGTAGAATAAATAACTGTTGATACTGATCTAACATCTTAAGTTGAAATGTGGATGATTAAGTCTCGTTTATTGGAAGCATCAACATTGATATAAAAATAATAGTTTTTTTCTCTTTATGTTCACCTATGTTCCATAATTCAAATGGCAAAACGGTGTTTTAAGTCATTCAAGGTTGAAAAGATTTTATAATGTATACAGACAGTAATTCCCATTAGACATATTCACATTTAATACAACAATGAAACGCTCAGCTACACCAAAATGAATATACTTATTACTTATGATTTCATGGTTTCATTTACTTAATGCAAGTTATTATTATTATTATTATTATTATTGTTATTATTATTATTATTATTATTATTATTATTATTATTATTATTATTTCTATCCTTATAGTCAAAGTAGAATTTGCATCTATCTTTTTTAAGTATTTTGTCTTAAGATTTCCAAAACGACGACTAATATTTACATCTTAAACAGTCACCTTTATCTATGTAACTTTATATTCAAGGGAAAGACCCCCGATAATGTTGTAGAACTTAAGGTCCAACCCTGTTTCCATTTTTTTTCTTTGTGTGAATTGTAATTTATTTGTAATTGTCAATTTGGAAATAAAATATGTTTAAACTAATGCAAGTGACTCTTTGCCATACAGTTTGCAGTATTGCAAGTGATTACTTGTCATGCAGTTTTCTATATGGCAATTGAGTATGTGCCACAACGTTTTAAGTATGGAAAGTTACTTTTTATATTAACTATTTATTTTAACTATAAACGTATGTGTGAATGTGCCACAATCGATACTGAATTTCAAATTTGAACGTTCAAATATATTCGGCCTATTCAGCGGGTGCTAATATTGTTATAAGGTCAACTGATTGGAATTAATGAGCAAAAATTATTGCACGGTCAATATAATTGATTTATTAGGTTAACACTGACCAATATATTCTCATGAAAAACGAATTGCCTCATACGAACGGAAGATGTTGTATTTACATATAAGTATTATTTTAATAAAATGTCAAGTTTCAAAAAGCAATATGAAAGATTAAAGAAATGATAAAACGAGTTTTTATTCAAACCATTACAAGCAACTCATTATAAAGAAAATTATTAATAAAATATGTTTTAGGTCGTGAAAAATAACCAATTGAAAATTATCGATCAAATAATAAATCTTTGCGATACCAGCGAAAACTTGTGAAAGACTATCATTGCGTTTAGAATACATGCCTTAAATATAGTTTTTGAATTGCCCAATGAGATATGTTGCGTCTTAAGGTTCCATTTTTTAACCTTATTATAATTGTATATGTGTGTCTTCCAATTGATATGTCACTGTAAACAACAAAGTACCCCGCAGCGTGCATATAAAATACAAAGATTGTTAAAAAAAAACTTACGTTTCACGAGGTAATCACACCAATCATTCAATTGTGTGCATGAAATTATCACCTGGTGATATTACGTCTTTTTTATTAGGGTGAATGTACCCGTAAATGTAAGTAACCTCCGATGTTTTGTGTTGCTTCATTCCCGAGTTCTGGATTATTAAGCAAGTATGAAATTGCTTTTCAATTAACACCTCGTGAACATTATTCCACACCGGCAGTTGTATGTATCATAATCGATAGCCATGACAGTTATTCACAAATGTTCGAACATGTTCAGAAACAGTTTGCCACAGTGGTGTGGCAGAGAAAATTTCACCTTGTGTGCTGATTTATGATTAATTCTCTGAAATCTTTTGACATTTACCCCTTTAAAAAATAGAAGGTGTCTAGTGTTTTTAATTGTTTTGTGTTTGTAATATATATGGGGTCGCGTGTAGTACATTCAAAATAATTGGATCCGAAAAATAATCATGAAATAAGTTTAGTTAAGTAATACACAAATATTAAAATAATGTGTTAACCAAGTCATCGATTAACTAGAAAATAACACGCAAATGAAGTTGCTTTTCTTATAAATTACTTTGTTTGTTCAAAGCACTATATGAACTCGCCTAGAAAAGAAGTTTTTCAGGCGATTGCAAATATTTATTCTAGAACAGCATGGAGCTAGAAATACACAAGGCTGCTTAGACCGGATCATTTATACCAGACCCGCTACTTATCAGCAAATAATTAAAAGGAGTGCATTTATTTGTAAATTGCTTCCAAAAGCCACTGTAAGAAGGTAATTGAAGATATATCTTATAGTCAAAACAGATATTGAACATGCTTACAATATTATTTGTACTTCAATATGATATTTTTATGTGGTGCTTTATCTTTTATTAAATAACGTTTAAGTGAAGATTGTAGTTGCTTTTCAGTTTCAAATTGAATACAATGTTTTCTTTACATATTTTAAACGTATGTCTATTATATCCATACATAGTGCTAATTGTTTACGTTTTACAAGGACATATTCCATAACTATTTTTTCTGCCCTGCTTTATAATATGGGTATTAACAGTTATTTACCGGTATTGTTATACAGCGGGATGATTGAAAACTTACAACGATGGATTACTGTATATTGTTGCCCAAAGAGTTTGGCTATCGCTATAAAGAACACTAATTTGGTATGGGGTAACTTTATTTTATGAAACATTTTACGAAATGTTCGTTGGTTTTGAGTGTTATAGGGGCTTTAAAGAACACTCAAGATTTTGAGATCAAGAAAAAACGCATCTACATCATTATTTACCTATGTGTACCACACATGCAACATTTAAGGAGGTCCCTACAAATCAAATTGCCCCCAAATTGCGTTTGGGTATTACATATGATAAGCAGCCTGGCTTGCGTTTTCAGTACATGGAATCCGTATGCAGCGCGAGCTAAAATTCGATTGTAAATCATATACAACAACAAGATGAGCAGCTCATTTAGACATGTTTAATGGCAATAGACATCGGTGATGTGTAAACATTGTAAAAAGATTCCTCAAAACACGACTGGATGAGCAGTCCGGGGATGAAAGGAGAGTCTCCGTATTTTTGATGTTTACCCGAAAAATTACAAATTGCGTTAAAATCGTAGTAAACTACATTCATTATGATCGTAATAGCAGTTTGTCTCTCAAAAGGTAAAAGGTTATCAATAAAAATAACCCATCTATAAAGCGGGTCTATAAAAGTACACCCCGAGCTGCTTGTGCCTGGTTGTCTTTACGGTTAGTATATACTAAATAATACTACCATACTAATCCATTATGAAACAGCTAACTCTCAAGGCATTTTACCTGCCGTGGTTTATTCTAGATTGCGGGATCATCATATCAATATAAAGATGAATATGTTCTCTTTCAACAATTGCAATTAAAAGGATAAGTCATGTTACTTCTGATAAATGTTTCAGACACGAATATGATACATGAACTAACTATCCAATGTATTGTCGCGAGTGCTAAATGGCTAGTATACCAGACTAGAAAAAGAACTCTTTAGAAATAGGCTCTACCAGGAAAGGGAACACAATGATTAAGTGGTATATAACCTCAACGGTATGTTCTTAAAACTCGTGTTACTTTCTTAGCCACGCTTGCGTTTTGTTTAAAATTAAAGTTCGATCGGGAAATATTACGTTTTAACGTCATGGCACATGTTTATTAAAAATATGCAAGGATCGGCACATGGAAATTAAACATGGGAAAGTCACGAGGGGTATAACCCATTTGTGTATAAGCATGTTTTTATTTCGATTCAAACATAGACTTCATTTCTCACATTGTCGACGCAATACAATATTCAATACGTGAGGTATGAAATATCCACTTTTGTGACATACACAGCGCATTGTTAGACAAAGGTCTCAATGTGAGGAAAATGTCTCTCATGATTTTCATAAACAAAGCACGGTGATTTCATCATTCCCTTCCATTTTATTACATACGCATAAGTTCGATCTAATACCACACGAAATACACAATAAATGTTCATGGGTATGTGTATGTAGATTATATTTAATCATATTATGCAACATAGTGGCAACAGCATACCCGACGTTTTCAGAAGAGTTAATCGTAAATCATTTCCAGTGCTTATTTTATAATGTTAGGTGTATCTGATCTATTTTGATAATAAATGGCGGTGAACAAACATCTGGGAGCAGTTATTACCATATGCTTTATGTTCTTACATGAACATGTTTGAACAATACGGTAACGGGAAGCGCCTGAAATATATATGTATTACACATTGAAGAATAACGTACCTTTTGTTTTATCATCGTTGCATTAACATTCTATAATTAAATTTGCTTCTGTTTATCCAATATGGCTTACTTTGAAATCAATAAATAAGATATTTAACGGAATTCGTAACTGCACAACAAACAAACATACTGCATGTAATTAGGATTTAAAAGTTGTAATAATAAAGTTTTTATCTTTATAATAAAATGTAGTCAGATACATTGACAATGTTATTAATTGTACCTATATTACATACAATTGTATAAAATCAATATTACATACGTTAAAATTTCATTGTTCAATATATACACCAAAGGGACAACATACAGTAAACAACAAATATATGTATACTTAAGTCTTTTATAAATCATTCGCCAAAAGACATGACGATTGTCTAATTTGTGTTTGTTGGGACTTTTGTGTTTTTCCCTATGTGCGATCACTTTGTGAATGATGTGGGAATCGATCGAGCTATTGTGAAGATCAGAGTATAAAAGACAGACAAGGTGGAATCGTCTGGTGTTTGTTTATTTGACTGAAGGCTTGAATCAGTGTTACATAAATAACCATCGAGGAGTGTCCCATCTAGCCATATCGAAAGATTTAGCTTTAAGATGTGGCAATTACAAATGTTCTCGTCCACTTAGAATAATTGTTATGTATACGTACAGAAAATGCTGAGCCAAGAGCTATTCAATACAACTGTCTGTCTGTAATACGCATTTCCGAGATTTTTAAAAATTGTTACAATGATCAGGAAAAAGGCTGATACAACATTAAATCCATATAGATAAAAAAAAACTGTTTTCACTTGTGGTTCAGTTAATTTAATTCTTTCAAGTGTCTAATGACATTCACAATGTTATTATTTATTAACTTTTAGGTTTCAAGTAAGTATAATATAATATAGTAACACAAACAACTAAAATTCCTAGCGATGCATACACAACTTAATATAGTAATATTGATTCTTCAAAAATGACAAGGAGAGTAATTCTTGTCAGCCTAAGCTAGTAAGATACGAAACAGGAACAACATCACAAAATAAAACCGAGTTAAAGCCACTTTAATGCTCAAAATCAACGAATATTTTGTAACTTTTTTTCGTAAAATATAGCCAAACTTTCAACGCCAGATGTGGTCTGGTAACATACATTTAACAAGATAAAACATGCTCTTTTTATTTTTTTTTGTAGCACAGTATATTCCATTTTAATCTCCCGCAGCGATATCTATTCATACGACACACGAACAATAAATTGGTACATGAACCTGTGTTGAATATATTGTACCACAAAAAAGAGCATTTTGTATCTTGTAAAATCTATGATACCAGAGCACATCTAGCGTTGAAATGTTGGCTATTTCTATAAGGAACACTGATTGTTTATGTGTTAACTTTATTTTACGAAATATTTTTACGAAATATTCGCTCATGTTGAGCGTTATAGGGGCTTTAAAATGATTACAGATTTAAACGGTCAACGCAAATTACCAGGGAGGGATATGTGGTCAACAAGGTATAATTCTGAATTATGATTTATGTATTCACTGTTTATTATATCAAATTTGTCGAGAACAAATAAGACAAGTCAAAACTCTAGGTCTAACATGTATGTCGTATTGGTTTAATAATGCATAAGGTACTTGTATACTTTACACTATCGATATATTAACTTATAAGGTAATGGTGATGATTTAGGAATGTAATAAGGTGACTTACGTCATTGTCTTTCTGAGTTTCAAAATATTCTGACTTGATTAGTTCAAACCTGTGGTCATTAAAGCCAAGTAATATGGTAAGATCAATTATGAACCACTGACACAACCACTAAGAGATGGAGCACGAAATAACAACACTTGATATAAATCAACACTTATAAATATCGTTTGTAATAAAACTCTTTTTTAAATCGGTTAATAAGCAAAATAGTAGGCTTGGAACGAAACAACATATTTTTTTGCTAACATATTTAACAAATAAAACTGTATCTTTTGTATGATCAACCGTTAACAAAGGAATATGTTTCTAAGAAAAAAAAATCACTCAAATTAAGTCGCTGTGTTTAACGACTTTCATAAAGATTTGCCAATTACACTAAATAAACCTAAAATACAATTTGTTTTTAGTTTTATGCAGCTGCGTCGATAAATTCCAGAAACAAGCCGACACCAATATAGCAGTTCATCATAGTGCTAAGACTAGATCATTCCAACCAGACCGGCTCTTAATTAGAAATTAATTTATTGCAGTGCTTTTTTTTTCTTAACCTTGACTGCTAATAAAATGAAAACAAAACAACAACACGTAAATAACCATTTATGTTATGAGTAAATGCAATGACTTTTAAACTGTTATACCAATCTAGTTGTTTTTCTTGCGATTGATAAATATCGACTTCCTATTTTACATGTTGCAATTGTATGGGTTCAATAAAAAAGAGATCCACGTAGGTGTAATATTATTTAAATTAAAAGCGTGAACAGACATAAACGCAGTTTTATGAAATCACTTTCTGCACACACATTTTTACGTTTGAAGTTTATTTGTGTTCATATTCTGAAGGAAAAAAAATAAACATAAGCTAATATTTGTTTTTTACATTAATTAACATCAAGTTGAATGTGTAATTATTTTTTTCGTTTATTGTTATATTTGAATAAAGACACTGACCTAACTAACAAGTATGTGTTATATGCAACTGGACAATCGTTTCGGTTAAATATGCATTCAAAATGAATATTATATTTGTATTCCAAAACGCTTTAAGAATTTTATTATTTTAGTAATTGCATTGAGTTTAAGTTCACAGTTGCGTTACAAACGCTGCTGTGCGCGTTATAGCCATATTTGTGTATTTTATGTTAGTTTACTGCAATTATAACTTACATTAACATTTTCCTACGTGTTCCTTTTTATAAATGAATTTTGATATCTCAAATAATATCATTTCCGATTTTGTTTTACAACATGTTTCCAAATCTCACACCGTTAACTGGTTGTGGTACTAATATTGTTTTTTTTTATACAAAGAGAAAGATACGATATCCAAACGGGAGCCCATATATTCAATTTATCTATTTTGTGCTATCGCGGCATTGCTACCATAAATGATAAAATTATAAAAATATGAATACGTAGTAACGAACATTAATCGTGAAAGATCGTTTGTGCAAAAAACATTTCGATTATGCCGATATCACTGCAAATATTCAAACGATGTTATTGAGAAATCTCCGGGATCCAAGACATATGTATTTAAGTTACACCTTAATTTTGGAAGTAAATGTCAGGAAACATCAAAGTGATATTTGATACATATTAAAATGAAAACCAACCACGACATAATCCGACCTTTAATTTTAGATTCAAAATTATTTTGCAATGACTTATTCCCCCAAATAACGAAAACTAATGGAAAACATGAAACTTCACAAAAATAAAAGTTAGCAAGGTTGATCATACAAAGGTATGTTGACAATATAGTATTTTTAATAAGGCAAGATATCAAATGACCAAAACATATCTCAAATATACATAACAAGCACAAAACGCACACGAAGCAAACCGCGGTAAAAGCCTTAGACGCCAATCCCTTTAACAGGTGCTCGATACTCACACCCGGTCAATGAGTGTCCATCAACACATTTAGTCGAAGTTAATACCATCATACCATCGCATTTGTAATGAAACATAACTAAGCAAGATACATTTTAAAATTAAAAAAAACTAAACTAAACTAAACTAAAAAAAAACATACGTGTATAGCGACCTTTTATCATTAAGTTCTCATTTCGAGGAATAAGCATGCGATTTCAGGAAGAAGCTGTAATTTGAGAATTCAAAAGTTATCTTTCATCATTGGTCGCATATGTTTTATGTTAAGAAAAATACTAATCACGTGATGACAAAATTGTTACGCAATACTTAAAAATGATTGTCATTAAAAAACACGGTTGAAGTGCAAATATTAAGTATGGGCCAGGGATTTGCGATGTTTTATTTTGAAATTTCTGTATTATTCTGGATTTTCCTTATATACTATCAAATGCATTTTGCTGTGACAGGTAGACAACTTGGCCGTTAATTAACTGCATACATCAATAGTTTGGAAATACTTCCTCCTATGGTATTGCTTGTATATAAATGTAGGAATAACATGTATATCACAAAGCATTCCCGACACTAATTAATCTATATACATGTACACAGTTACCCAACACAATATGTTGATGAGTGTTTCATGTTTCAATCTTCAAGACACTCTTAATGATCTTTTAATACTACTTCAGCTTTTCACTTGGAGAAGTACATTTATGTCTAAATTGCTGGACATAAAAACTGCATTTCAATAATATTTATATTTCATTTATATTATGTCAATCGTTTTTTATATTTAGCCAATTGACTTACAGTGATTATTGAACCAATTGTGTTCATGAGTCACTCACTCATATCTCCATTCATTTGAACAAGTTTACCCCCTCCATCTCTCTCCCTAAATAAGTCTTAAGCGTTTAACCTCGTGTTCACTTCTTCAATTATTTGTAATCCACTCACACGACATTCATCAAATCCGTTTTTTTTTCTTCTTTTTAATTCATCTCGAATTCGTTCATCAATAATCAAAATTTATTTAGTCTACCATCAGTTAACTGTTGCGTCTTTTCCCACACCCTCATACAAATCGTGACAATATGGACAGGACATCTTGACATGAACATTGACCTCGTGAAGAAAAAAAATCATAAGCAATCACGGCGATATGTTGCCTTTAAATATGTTTCATTGCATCACGTCATTTCTCGTAAATGATCTTGCGCTGCGAGAAACATCGATACAATTTATACAAGCCTCTGAGAAACCTCGCGGTGCTTTCTATCGATTTTGTGATCAAAGAAGAATCCGATCTCCAAAGAACATTTAAGAGGGACGTGGTTTCCGCGTAGTGATTTCAGATAGGAGTAGTGTTAATTCTGGCATCGTATAGAGTGAATGATTGAAACAGCTTGTCAGAGATTTGATGTTCAGTTATAGTTAGAAACTGTATGATTATACAGACAGTATTTTCCATTAGTAAGAAATCTTATATGAACATAGTGGACAGGTTGTTTTTGTGTTTGCGCCTTAACGCCTTTAGATGTTTAATATTTGGCAGGATATGCGGCTAATTTAGTTTCGTGGTATATTCATGGACAAACGGACTAATTAGTTCAATGCATTATATGTTAAAAGATTCTTTGACGCGAGTGAAACCATCCTGTTAATGAATAGGAATTCAAAGTCTGCTTCATTTGTATAATTTGACCTTGAATTGAGAAATATAACGAAAAGGACCTATCAATAATCTACACAGAGAAACCTTTTGGAATTACATATACACATAAATATTTCAAAAATGAATTAAATATGCAGCTGTAAAATCTACAAAAAAATCTTCTATCGTTTATTTACTGATACAACCTACCGGATATATACGTAAGAAAGTATAGTTGCCGATCGTGTATACGCCGAGAAGATAATGAACCGTTTTGAAATCTAATAAGCTCTGGACTGCCTTAATGGACTTCAGTATCGAACAGTCTGAGAATTCAACGAGGATATGATATCATCAACGCAAAAGAATACAACGCGGGTCTTAGAATGTATGTTAAGGTGCTTAAAAGAATGTATAATGAAATGAAAATGGTTTCTTAGAAACAGTACGTATAGTTTCCATACAAAGACGTGAGATATTAATAATGTAACATCACAAATAGAATATTACATACTTAATGACAATGGAATTGCATGCACACACACCCATTAAAAAACAAATATGTGAACAGTATACCAATAGTTATGTACGAAAGAAATACTGGTAACACACGATATGATGTCATTACGTTTGACAGATTAGGTACGAAGAAATATTACTTAGTCTTTTAAGAAGGATTGTACTATTTGACAGTTATCCATGTTGGTGTTCTTTTAAAAAAAAACAGTATTGCTTACACATCAAAATAATGAATCGTCAGTTGCAAATTAAAATACATATATAGTAACACAGTTACAGTAAGACCAAAATATTACACACTGTGTATACAAGTATAAGCTTTTTTTTTCCTTATTAGGAAATATCACTGCGTACCATTTCAAAGGAAGTTCATATTGTATTGTTTCTTACTTACGTTTCTCCAATAAGGATATCACACGACTTCAGTCGCCCCAAAAGAAACTTGACGATATCGTATAACTAGATGTCAACTAGATGAAAGATAACTAGATGTCATAAAAGGAAAGCCCTTGCAAATCATCCGAAACGTCCGAAGTGGTTTATGGTAAAACATTAACGCGTTGTTTTGAAGAAACACCGAACAGAATCTCAGCATGATATAACATGAATATCACATCCACAGTGGCCACGGTTGTCACAACGACAGGGATTTTTACCTACATGTATTCGTTTTATTCCTATTTTGCCCAAATACTTTTATTCTCGTTATTATTCTGCTGCTTATGTATGTGTTTTTCCTCCGTTCGAGTATGTTGAGTAATTAAATGAAGTCAGTTGTTTTTAACAAGCCTTTAATAAGACTAGCGCATTTTCGGTGCTCCACAAATTGTGTGCATGTTTTTTGGCGTCAAAATGATTTTTATTTCGTTTTATTGGTGGTTATGAAACTCAAAGCTCTGAATGTATATTTAAATGCGAAGAAACTACAATTTATATAAGTAGTAAGCTAAAATTTTATTTTTTTACATATATCTAAAATTATAACATCAAATGTGTTGTTCATATGTGCACATATCATAAGAACAATGTATCCACAATATTATTAATGGTCACCTTTCCAAATATAATCTAATGTATTATTTTCTTAATCAGCATCATTTCACTGAACTACATGCAATTGTTTAGGTAGGCTCTCCGTGCCTGTAAAAAAAAAATACCGATTGTTTCAAAACCACCCCCACGCTCGGCTTTTGTCCAGTTTATTTGCACTGGGGTATCTGAACGTTCCATAATTCATCCAGATTTCCAAATATGGGCATGCAGTTGGTGTGTACAGATTCAGTAAAGGTGTTTAAAGTTTAAACAAGATGAAATAAGTATTCTTTTACAGACATTTATTTTTTAAAACTTGTTATTTATGGAAGAGCGCCATGAAATTAAGTGGTTTCAGCCAAGTAGAAATTGGGTTGGTTAAAAACAAACAGTCATACAATTCAAAATAGCTTCATTTAAGTTATATTTCGAACTGAGTTTTTATAGATACACTATATACAGCAAAAATACCAAGATATGGACAGATTTACCGTTTACTTTTTGAAATAAAAATAAAAATGCAACATGCATGATTCGTATTTTCAGCAGTAAATCACTCAATTTAGCCATAAAAATAACGTTGTTTTAATTTAAAAAATTGAAGAATTTGCATAAAAATTGCAACATATTAAACAATAAACATAGCGTATATGCTATATAAAATCAAATTACGTTACAAAAGAAATAACACGCGTCGCAAAAAGTATGTGTTGTCGGCAGCATTCGAACCTGCGCGGGAAGATCCCAAAAGATTTCTAGTCAAAAGCCTTAACCACTTGGCCATGACAACAACACATTAGTTCCTTCTTAAATTAGATATCCATAAGTGAACAGGTAAAACGGCTCTTCGGTCTTAGAAGAAAAACGCGGGAAATCAAAATGGGTGAGCTACCTTAAGAACATACAAAATATAAATCCTTATTATGTAATTAACATTCTAGCAACAATATGTACTGCACTACGATATGATAGGTTGCAAATGTTATAAAACAATCGAATATATGTTTACGTCAATGTATGTTTCACATTCAACAACCAACGTTGTAATGCAAACATAATCACGGTGCAATATCATGATCACAAAAGTCCCATTTATCGAAGTCAAAGTTAATAAAGTCCATCTGTGGATATTTATTTCAATTGCGAAAATAACGAATATGATGTTTGGGTTCATGTTATGGGTAGTTCAGAAACACAACTACATTCATTCAGATCCATTGTCGTCACAACTTGAATGTGTATTTTAAGATCTGAATTAATTAATTAAAAATACCGTAGATGGTTGGTCTACCGACTTGCAGGCATTGAAACTGGTGTACGCTTTTCAAAATAGTAGCCATTTTTTAAAGACTTGTGTTGAAGTATATATTTAGGTTTAACATGTTACTATACGATCCTGTATATTTCAAAGTTGTAATATTGTATAAAATAAAAAAACAATTACAAAAAATCAATGTTTAAGGATTTAATGTATTTAATTCTGATAATTTAGCAGGTAATTATAAATTCGAGGTTTAACCCCAACTAATGGCGACAAGTATTACAATCAGATGTTTACATTTTAAATCATCTGTAACGCGAGTCAAGTGTCTTGAATACAGCAACATCGAGTTTTGATCACGGGTTCCTCTTCTTAAAATGTCTCGTTTCGATTTTATGATTTTATACTGAAGTTCCGTAAATTGTACTTTTTAAGTCAGAATCTGCAAAATACAGACGATTTGTATCCGAGCCTGCTCCTTTTTGTGGAAATGATGTTGGATAAGAATGTCGTTCCCAATAAATATAAAGTAAACGTAGATTCTAGTGATACTTTACGTTGTTATTCAAATATTTCATCAACTTAAAATGTAGTTGCGATATCTTACCTATAAGCAATGGATGAGGTCCATGCTTTAGACTTATGGCTGTGTTTTGTTTGAATGTTATTTAAGGCTTAATCGATATGAGTATTGTATCAAAAGAAAATATTAATCAGCAAACTGTTGTAACATTGACAGACATCTATCCGACATTAGGCTTCAAAGTTTAAAACTTACGCATGCTTAATTTCAGCAAACAATAAATAGTTGTACATACAGAACAGGACCTCAGTCAGAAAATATATAGTTGCAAAGCGAATAGTCAATTTTTAAATAGGGATAACTTAGAGATAGTAACAAAACTAATGTTTAAAGTATCTGAAGAAACTTTGTTAATATTTATTAAAAAAAAAATCTCAATTCAGTTCTTATTTTAAGTCGGAGTACTTACATAACATTTTTCATTATAGGCATGAATATCTATATCAAACATATTGTTCGGTATGCAGTGTATTTTGTATGCAAATTAACCAGCCAACTTGATGTTACTACTTCGATTGATGTTGAATCCCTTTTCTATAGAAATGTCCTATTCTTATTGCAATTTCATAATGATATTCTGGTGTATCTACAATTACATTTGAATGTATTGCAGCCGTCTGACTGAATACGTAGACATGATCAACTACAACTAGATAGGCATCTGATTACGCGCACGTTCCAACTGTGCGATTTCAAGCAGCGTTTTATCAACTGCCTGTAATATAAGTTTTCAATGAATACCTATGAAATCTTTCCCCACATTTCGCTGTGTTTAAATACCATGATCTAATAGAGAATCGGCAATAATAACAGTTGAGAACTGCGAATGGATTTTGGCACGAGAATACAATGATCCGCACTGCTATTTGCGTACAAAGTGCAACGAAATAAGTGGATCTTCTTTGTGGTAACTGTTGTACAGAAAACAATTACGCATGCGTGTTTGGTTTCGATTATACTCTGAATACAGATGGATCTAAATCGCAAATACAGGTGTTATTCTTTTGTATTGAAGATCTCGGAAACATTGCCTGCGTCTAACAACGAGCTGGTGGTCGGATTTTACAAAAAGTAAACAGTTGAAACAGTGAAACAGTTGAAACAGTGAAACAGTTGAAACAGTCAATCAGTTGAAACAGTCAAACAGTTCGAACATCAGCATGAGCAGTTATATTTAGGAATGCTAACTCACCAAGTCGACACAATGATATAGATCTATATCACAACTTAAATTGTTTGTTTTATAATCGTGCATTAACGGAACATTAATTTGTAAACTATAAACGTATTTACACGTATACGTTCCCAGGATACAACTCAGTTGTGGGCAATACTAGAATGGAATAAATGAATTCATCCGTAACAATAACCGAAGACGAATATCGTAGACATTTCTAAATGTGATTTCTACAATAGCAAGACAAGCTTTGACAAAAAAAGTACAAACATGAATAGCTCTGCTATTGCAGTTGTGGAGGTGACTACACATGCAATTAACCACTTGCATACCGTGTTTGCTTACGCTACACCAATGTTGTTTGTACTTGTCATTCTCATGTTTGTTATATATGCCATTTTCAGATGATTGTACATGGAATTTGATGAGTAATTCATTAAACAAATGGAAGTATGTGTGTTTGCCATCAGTATTTTTTAAATTCAACGAATTGTTATATATTATAGTATTTAAATTAAAGACGTGAACAGACAATAAACACAGTTTTATGAAGTTTTATTTCTGTATATTTGGAAGGAAAAAAATATTGATAACCTTACATTTTGTTCTACATTAAGTAAAATCGAAGGAAATGTTGAATTCCTTTTTAATTAATCTTTTCATTTGAATAAAGACACTCAATGTAATCGTAAGTGTGATATAAAACTGAGGTATCGCTTCGGTTAAATGTACATGTATTTGTAAAATGTAGGTGTACTTGAAGTGAGTGTTAGGTCACCATTGCGTACCAAAAAAAGTTACTGTGCGTATACTAGCCATATCAATGTATAGTGTGTTAGTTTCATGCAAATGTAATTTATAGTATCATATGCGTACATGCAAATTGAAATGAATGAAGTTAAATACATAAAATAATATCCTTTTAGTTCGTGTTTTACATTTTGTTTTTTAATCACGCACATTAACTGGTAGTGGTAGGAGAGTGGTATGTTATCCGGCAAACTGAAGGGTGCTCATGTTCAAAGTTTTTATTTTGTGATATGGTGTCATTTCTACGATACAAAAATACAAACATATGTTTACTTAGATACGTAAATACATCGTAAAAGATTGTGTGTGCCAAAAATATTGCGATAAAGCCGATTTCACTGCAAATGTTCAAACAATTTTAGTGATAAATCTCTTGAATTCGATACATATCTCCTATCATGATTCCATTTGCGCACACCATGTCGTGCGTTATCTGTAGCCTATTCATGTATATTATCAAGACTATGTATTTCTGAAGTTCATTGTACTTACCAGTGTGTATATTAAGTTAATATATTTTTCAATAAAAGTAAAAACACTCAGAAACGGTATGCATACCTCAAAGACTTTAATATTGATTATTACAGCGTTTTCAAAGTTAAAAATAAATCATATTTCATTTTGAATGGTATGTTTTGTATTCATAAAAAACATAATTAAGTTAGTCCGATGCAGTCACTATTCGAGTGCGTTTGTTTTAAATTATGTTGTTCTGAAATTCAAAGCCACTATGTCAATTAATATGAACATTTATTTATGAGTATATGTATGTTTGTAAAATGTATATGGTTATTACATTATTTTCGTTAGTTAATTTCAGGATACACTTTATATAT
>VMBQ01001280.1:34036-95232 GCA_007657795.1 Dreissena rostriformis | reverse complement strand
ACTGGCTACCAGTAAAGGCTAGGATAACATTCAAATTACTGACCTTCATGTATAATTGTTCTCATGGTCACGCGCCAAAATACCTTACAGAACTGTTAAAAGAAAAAGTACCAGCACGTAACCTACGATCTACTGTCTCGTATGACGGATGTTATGATGTGAAACGCACAAAGAGAAAAACTTTCATGGACAGGAGTTTCGGAGTTGTTGGTCCGAAACTGTGGAATGACCTACCATCAAGCATTCGGACTTCTGTCTCAATAGACATTTTCAAAAGGAATTTAAAAACATTTCTATTCAGAGACTTTTACAACCTATTTTAATTTGAATACCTGTTTTTTCAAAACAAATCGAGACTCAGTTGTTCGGGCTTATTTGTCCAACAACCATGACTCGGAGGACCAATAAATTAAAGAATTATGCGGGCTTCTGTGATCGAAAAGGATATGTGTTGTACAAGTTACCGGTAACCAAAAATCATTAGGGCTTCTTTGCTCAATGATTGAATGACATCAACCAGCGGTCTTTTAGTCACGCTTAGCCCCTCTAGTTGTGTCTTATAGTCACACTGAAATTTTAACCTTCATGTTGTGTCTTGTAGTCACACTTGGTCAGTCTATTTGTGACTTGTAGTCACAATAGTTCAAATACGGTTAAAACCCAAAAGAAGTGTCCGTAAGGGTGACAGGTGACCGGTAGCTGTGGGTTCTGACAGCCAGAGTGCAGAAATATCCTTTCATATATCCTTTTAGATCATTAAAAAAGTGTCTTTATGTTGCCAAAACTTTTCTCATAATATCATTATAATTGTCTTAACCCTAGTTATATCAATTTATTACATAATATTTTATTTTTCATGTGTTTTAGTATCGTAGCCTGTATTGTTTTATTGCTTAAGTTTCTTACAGCATTTTTATTTTCATTTATGTCACACATTTTTAGATTATTAATCCTTTAATTAATGCTGCATAAAAGTATCAATCACACTTATTTCTTATAAATTGTATGTTTATTTATATGTTTTGTAGAACGCCATTGAATATAATTATATAAATAGGCGTTTCATCAAATTAGAAAGTTTCAAGTTTCAAGTTTATAAGTCAACAAATAGTAAATGATTTTACGTTACGATTGTTCATTGTTTTATACATATCACAGAGTAAAAACAGTAAATCTCTAATATAAACAAACATACGGTTCTTCGGGACTGTTAATTAAGATGCAATTATGTAACACACTATTATTGCTTACGGAAGTTACCATTACAATGCAGTAACACTAAGGATTTGTTGGTTTATAAGGACCAATTTTCGGTAACATCAACGTAAATTCTTCATGTTATGGAAAAGCAGCCGGGTTTGGTGGTTCGAACCTAATTGTATTTCTTGAACATGGGTTGCGTTTAACTGGCAAGGAATGTTAAGTTGTGCAGATTCTATTCTAACAGTATTATTGGTTCCAGTTTAAGTGCAAATCTGTTAGATTAATGTTATTACAAATACAACAAACGTGGAATGGTATGGTTAACCAACTGTCAAAAAATCTTGCAAAATAATAAGAAAGGCCAATGTCCTATGCGAGAAATAACTTAAATGTAATTCACACACGTAACGGATGCTAAATATATACCTGTTGGCTGTTTATTCCGCCACATGCTTTTACAAAAGCAGGGATTGTCAGAACATTACATCGAATGAGTCAATGATGCTAGTCTTCCGGGTTTTTCATATTATTTGCATGTTTATTTCACCTGCTGATAATATTCTTGATTAAGATGAAAACATTCTTAAAATACTGATTAATGATTTCTGATTTATAAATCAAGTATGCATTTTTTAAGCTTTGTGATATAAATTCAAGATTTATAGATAAACCATTTTACCATATGTTTTGCAATTCGATGTTTGTTTCTCGTTTTGCGCATTGCAGATATATCTTAGTTCGAGTTGGCCGGAAAAAGGGATTATATTCGTGTCTGCGAAAATGTGTCTACATCGTAAAATAATGTGTTCACTTAAACTTCTCGAGTCTGATGTGCCCCCTTAAGTGAAATGGAAAAAAAACTGATATAATATTAATTGGATCCCTTTAAAATGTTTAATACTATTTGACTAACACTTGTTATTGTAATCAATTACGTTTTTTTTTTTATTTAAGCGCAATATTGACGATCGCAATAACAATACGTTCATCATGCATGTATAGTGAAAAGCATAGCTGTAGTTTTGTTTCACAACCATGTGTTTTCAAGTCAAGTGAAAGATATTAAGTGTAGTAATTATAAATATATTCTTTTAAAATGCGTGTCTAGTCCTCACTGACGACTCTATAACATATTTGTTTAAGATAACAAAGTTCAATTGTACCAAATAATATGAACTTACATTTTATAGGTAGTGTGTACATTAATGCACGCACTTATGCATTCTGTTTGCCAACCATGCATTTTTAGCTGATTAATTCACTCATTCAGTGTTTTTTTTAAACCAATTTACCCCATGATTCACTTACTCATCCACTGATTGTAACACATTTACCTCACCTTCATCTCCCTTCTTTCCTCAATCATTTTAAGTTGTTAAACTCATGTCCACTGTTTCACTCATTTGTAACCCATTTAAATAAGTTTGATCCTCTCGAGTTTTATTTCCTCGTATCTTTATTAAATTTATTCAGTCTATCATCATTTAACTCCTGTTTGTTTTTGCCAACCCACATACAAATCGTGAAAAGACGGACACGGCATTCTGACATGCAATCAATCAGTGCATAATGTTGCCCTTAAATATGTTGTATTGCATTACGTCATTTCACGTATTTATATAGCACGGCGATACACATCGATAACATTTTTATAAACTTCCGAGAAACCTCGCGGTGCTTTCTATCGATTTTGTGATCGAAGAAGCTTCCGATCTCAAAATAAATATAAGAGGAACGTGTTTTTCGCGTAGTGATTTATATTAGGAGTAGCGCTAATCATGGTATCTTAAAGAGCGAATATAGGAAACAAAATGGCATAGATTTAATGTTCATATATATATGGAAACTGTTGTTTCCATTGTTACCAATCACATATGAACACAGTGGAAAATTGTGTGTAGTGTTTGCATGTAAGCGGCTTGTTTGAGATTTTGATTATTAGGAAAGATAAGCGGACCATTTTGCTGCGTGGTATTTTTCAAGGACATACTGTGTAATAAATACCTTGCATTATACGTTAAACGGATCTAAAACGCGAGTGATACCATACTGTGCACAAATAGGAATTCAAAGTAGTAATTTGTATAATTTGACATAGATGTGAAAAAATACAAGGAAAATACCTTAACAACAATCTACAAAGAGCAACATGTTAGAATGTTTCTTTACAGTTAAATATTTCTCAGAAGAACTATAAAAGCTGTTTATTGTAAATGTAAACATATCTACTATCATTTAAAAGCTAAAACAACCTTCCGGATATATTGACGAAAAAGATAGTTGCAGATCGTGTATATGCCCGGGCAATAATAAACTGGTTTGAAATCTATTTTAAGCGTTGGAATTTCTTAATGGACTTTCATATCGAACAGTCTGAGAATTAATGGATAATATGACTTCATCAACTAACAACAAGAACACGCGTGCTTAGTTTGCAAATTGACATTGGAAATAAATTTATGAATACTAGTTTTACATGTGTGAAGGTGCTCAAATAATAGGCAACATGAAAGGCAAATGATTTCATGAAATACGTTAAGTTTACATACACAGATTTTAGCAGAAGTTATTGCAAACATAAATATGATAAACAAACTTAAGGACATGAAATAACATGCAAACACACCGATAAAAAACACATATGTGAACAATATGCTGATGTATACATGTTTTAAAGGATTACTGAAAACTCAAGATATGACGTCTTTTATCTTGACAGAGAAAACAAATAAGGTAATACACGGTCGTTTAAGAAGGCTACACTTTTACAATAATTCATGTGAGCGTTCATTTGATTTGTGTTTAAATATACAGATAATAATTTCAATAATATAAAGCAAGGAGGAAAATACTGTAGACTGTGTATTTACGGATAATATTAGCTTTGCTTTCGTATTGTGAAATATCACGGCATAATATTTCACATGAAGTTAATATCATTTTTCAGTATCTTGCTAACGTTTCTCGGATATGCGGATACCACACGACTTCAGGCGTCTCACAAGACACTTGAAGACATCGTACAACTAGATGTAATGACATGAAATCCCCTGCAAGAAATCCGAAGACATTCGAAGTGGTTTATGATTAAAGATTTACGCGTTGTTGTAACGAAATATCAAACAGAATCTCGGCTTTATATACGATGAACATCACATCTACAGTGGCAACGGTTGTCACGACGGCAGGGGTGTTAAGCAACATGTACACATTTTATTCCTATTTCGCGTCAATACTATTTATTATCGTTATTATTCTGCTGCTTATGTATGTGTTTTTCTTTATTTTGAGTAACTAAAAAAAGTCATTTTCTTTCAACATGTCCGAAATAAGACCGATGCATTTTAGATGCTCCTCACTTTGTATGCATGCGTTGTATTTGCTAACAGTACTTTATTTTTGGCAAAACAAAAGTGGTTTGTTTTGGTTGTTTTAAAACTTGACTTTAACGGTTGATGTATGTTTCAATGTACGAAACTACATAAATATTCACATTCTGCTAAGACGATGCATTATCACATAGATTCTTAACTTTTAACATTTAACATCAAATGTGTTATTCACATGTTGTACAACATATTTTTTGAAATGTAATTGCACGTTTTGTAACAATAAACAAGTTTTTATTACGGATTTGTCTGTGAAAACCAATCAATCGATATGCATTTTAAAGACACTTGAGTAATCTGGTTTAGTTTATAGTTGAAAACGTGTTTTCATCAAATTTGATAAGTAAAAAACTAAGAAAATCACCAATATGAGTCATCTTTATGTGATAAAAATTTTAACATTTATTAGTACTGCATTACGATATGATATAATGCAAGTATCTTTAAACAATCTTTTATATTGTATACTTCCATGTATGTTCCACATTCAACAACCAACGTTTTCAAACAAATACAACCCAGGTACAACGATCTATATTCATATTAATCTCGTTAAGGGGTGTTGCTGCAGTTTTGCTGATTTTTTTCCATCTAATAGATTTTGTTCAAATTTTATATTTAAGCAATACATACAAATACAATATGAAAAATGATTTATAAAAATATATGGTCATCAGCCTTATTTTGATTTTATTCACCATTATATAAAATGTCCTTTTTTATTTAAACTTAATAGGGTAAAAATGATAAATAAACTTTGAAATTGGCAACATGTAGATATTATATAAGATAAAATACATCATAAACCATTTAATTAAACCACAAACTACCAATACAATGAAATACACAAGTTAAATTTTAAGAAATTTCATTTTTATAACTTTTAAGTCACCCAAAAGAGCGTCAATTTCTTACTATTTTAACCACATAAATGGAATTTAAAAACGTTCTGTCTAATAGAATTCTGCGAAACTGCTCAGATATGTTTATCAACGTGTTTTCATCATAAAACAAAAATAAAAAAGGGATTCACCGCATTTTTAACAGAGATTTTTGGTTTTAACAATCTCTACCGTCTAGGTCAAATTTCACAAAATAAAGCCATTTGGCAAAACATAGTACTGGTAAAAAGATTGCTAGAAATATGCATTCACATTAGACATGGTTTACAATCTTAGCTGGGATAACAACAGCTTACCTAAAAACAAACAAACAATATTACAATATGTTATCACAAACATAAGACCATAAAGTAAAAAACTCGACCTTAATGCGATTAAATGCTTTAAATTTATAAATGTAAACAACAGGACCAAAGAGCTCCAGTTTAAAACAAGAATGAAATTAGAGAAAGAAAAAAAAAGTAAAAAAAAAGTAAACCGCACCAGGGATCGAACCACTGACCTTTGTATTATGAACCAACTCGATCATTTGGAATGATAACACAAATAATGAGTTGTGATAATGGCATCATCGGTGTTGCTATAAATATATCCTCGGTTAAATAAAATTCCGCAAAACTCCTTAAAATAAAAAACTCAAGTTCGCTAAATAAGTTATTATTAATGATCTGATGATATCGCATAAGAGGTGGCGTTCTGTTTTTGTAAGTTGTATCCTTTTAGATTGAACAAAAAGTATGCATAATAATTTTAAACTGGAGCTTTTTCGTTTATATTTATGTTAAGTCGGAGTATTTACAAAATGTTTCTCATAATAGCTTCGAATATCTACATCAAAAATGTTTTTGGTAAGCACGTGATTTCATTGTAAAAAACCCGTCAACTTTCTGTTATCCCTTTGGCTGAGATAAATCACTTTTCTCAGGAAATTGCCTATTGTAAATGGCTATTTCAGGCTGATGTTATGGTGTACCTGAAACTTAATTTGAATGTTTTGCAGCCGTCTGAAGGAATACGTAGACATTATCAGCTAACAAAAGATGCGTATCTAATTACGTTATTTCAAGCAGCGTTTAAAGAACTGCTGGTAAATGTATTCTTCAATGAATACCTATGCAATGTGTTGCATACGTACCTCCCCACATTTCGCTAAGTTTTAATACCATGATCTTGTACACCATCGGCAATAATCAAAGTTGGGAACTGTGAATAGATTTTTGCACGAGAAAACAAAGATCAGCAATGTTATTTTAATACAAATGCAACGAAATAAGTGGATTCTATTTGCGGTAACTGTTGTACAGAAATTAAGAACGCATTTGTGTTTGGTTTCGATTATACGCTGACTATAGATTAATATATACAAGTGTAATTATTTGTAATTTAAGATCTCGGAAAAATTGCCTGCGTCCATGAAACAGGCTAACAACGACATAGTGGTTGGATTTAACAACAAGTAAACAGTTGAAACAGTGAAACAGTTGGAACATCGGCATGAGCAGTAATAACATTGGATGCAACCTCACCAAGCCGACAAAATGACATATATCTGCATCACAACTAAACTAGTTTATTTTGTAATCGTGAATTTCCGGAACATTCAATTGTAATATAGCAATATATTAACAAGTATACGGTTGAAGAATACTACTCAGATGTGGCCAAAAAAACGGAATACACAGACTCACCGGTAACAATAACCGAAGACGAATATCGTAGACATTGCTTAATGTGATTCCGACAATATCAATAAAAGCTTTGTCAAACAATAGCACAAACATGATTATGTCTGCTATTGCAGTTGTTGAGGTGAATACACATGCAATGCACCACTTATATACAGTGTTTCTTTATGTTACACCAGTGTTATTTGTACTTGTCATTCTCTTGTTCATCATATATGCCATTTACAGATGATTGTAAATGGAACTTGATGATGTATTCATTAAACAAATGGAAATATGTGTCTTTGCAATCAATATGTTTTAACTTCAACGAATTGTTATATATTATAGTATTTAAATTAAAGACGTGAACAGACAATAAACAAAGTTTAATGAAGTCTTATTTCTGTATATTTGGAAGGAAAAAATATTGATAACATTAAATTTTGTTGTACATTAAGTAAAATCAAAGAAAATGTTGAATTCCTTTTTCATGTATTGTTATATTAAAATAAAGACACTAAGCATATTCGTTATGGTGATATGCAACTGAGGTATCGCTTCGGTTAAATGTTCATTTATTTGTAAATTGTTGGGGGTACTTGAAGTGAGTGTTAGGTCACCATTGCGTAACAAAACACTCCACTGTGCGTATAATAGCCGCATCAATGTATTTCTGTGATTGGTTCCTGCAAAAATAACTTATAGTAGCTTATAGGTACATGTAAATTAAAATGAATGAAGTTAAATACATAAAATGCTATCCTTTTATTTTTTTTTATTTTTTTTTTTATTTTTTTTCATCACGCACCATTATCTGGTAGGAGTAGGAGAAATATATGTTATCCCGCAAACTGATGTGTACTTATGTTCAAACATTTTATGTTTTGATATGGCGGCATTCCTACGATACAAAAGTACAAACATATGTATACTAAGATTCGTAAATTGATCGTAAAAGATCGTGTATGCCAAACATATTGCGATAAAGCCGATTAAACTACAAATGTTCAAACAATTTTAGTGATAAATCTCTGGATTCGATACATATCTCCTATCATGATTTCATTTCCGCACACCCTGTTGTGTGTTATCTGTAACCTGTTCGTGTATTTTATCAAGAAAATGTATTTCTGAAGTTTAGTGTACTTACCAGTGTGTATATTAAGTTTATAGTTTTCAATAAACTAGAAACACTCAGAAACGATATGCATAAACCGNACATGATACAAAATGCAAAAAAAAAACATCACAGAAACACATACCAATCCGAAAACGCCCATAAAGAAAAAAACGACGGTCAAAGCCTCGGATGTCATTCTTCTTGATACTCACAACGGGTCAATCTGTATCCATCAAAACATAAAGAAGAAATGCAAATTTGACTCATACCATCGCAGTTCTAATGAAACAAAACATAGAGAGATTCATATTGAATATAATGTCATATTATTATTCTTTGGAAGAGTGCATTCTCGATTCACAGAACTGTACATGTCTGAGAACAGATAAAACGTTTGCGAAGTATATATTTTATTCTAAGAAAGATTTTGAGATAATGCATCATTTATTTCTCAGTTTGAGAAATGAGCATGCAATTTTAGGAAAAAGCTGTAATGTAAGAATTCAAAATCTATCATTCATAATTTGGTCGTATATGTTTTATTTCAAGTTATACACTTAGCACGTTATGAGAAAACTGTTACGTTTAACTTAAAAATCATGCAATTAAAAACACCGTTGAAGTGCCAACATGTAGTAGGGGCTAGGGATTGGCTGATTTGTATTAATATTTAGAATTTTTTGTATTATTCTGGACTTTTCTTATATGTTACCAAAATATTGCTTTTACAGGCAGAAAATGCTGTCGTTGACGTTGCTTTTTTCCTTTAGAAGATCACTTTGTGAATGAGTTGGGGATCGATCGAGCTAGTGTAAATATCTGAGTATTTTAAACAGACACTCTGTATTCGTCGGTTGGTTTTTATTTGACTGTCTTCAGTCAGTCTTACATAAATAACTATTGAAGATTGTCCCATCCATTCAAATCGAAATATTTAGCTTTAAGATGCAGCAATTTACAAATGTGTCGGTCCACTTATAATAACGGTAAAGTAAACGTACAGACAAAGCTACGCCAAGAGCTGTCGATGAGTAATGTAGGTCGGATTTGCTTTCTCCTTGATTTTCAAAGAAGATAACAATGATAAATGAATCTTGTTTACCGACAGAGAAGGAGGAAAGCTTATCAAACAAACCCATTTGGAAAAAAAAAAGTTTTCACTTATCAAGTTCTGCATACAACGAATAAGCTTCATACCGCAAGTGGTTCGGTCTGCTTTATTACTTCAAGTGTTGTTCTTACTATCTTATTACATTCGAAATATTATTGTGGTGTAGCAAGTGTTTCAAGTTGTTTCAATATAATATAATTTATTCAAACACAACAGCCAAAATTTAACTATGTCTACACAACAAGATTATGTAAAATGTAAACTCTAAGAAAAAAGTACAAGTAGAATAAGTATTGTCATCGTTAGCTGGTTATATAGGAAACAGGAAATAGGACATGACATAAACAAAACCGTGTTAAAATGATGAAATCTTGGAATGCAAATACTCGGGGAGAGGTGTGTATGACCAGATTGAATGCTATATATAATATTATATATATTTATATATATACAGTACAAAGAACAAATACTAAATGCATTCTTGAACAAAGATTACAAACATAATGTTGTTCGCCAGATAATCATTTTCCACAGCTAATTTAAGACAGTTATTGCAGTTTCATCTCCTCAACTTACAGATACCGAACATAATAAAATGGACCCTCATTCGCTTAACCGCTACTGATATGCGATTCAAATGAGATGAATGAAATGAAAACCAAAAGTTAATAATCGTTTCTGTACCGCTGTTTAGCAGAAAAATATAGTATTTTTTGTCTTAAATTTGAATACATGCAAATACTTAAACTGTATACTTCGAGGTTGTTATTTTGACAGTTGCAATTGTTGAATACTCATTGCTTTAATAATTTGAAACGAATGGTTATCAAATAAAAAACAAACGAAACAAAAATACTTATTATTCGTCTTTTCGTGTTGTGTCTAGAGATACATTTATTATTTTAAATATTGCAATGTTTTTTTTAAAAAATATTACAGAGAACAAAGGGTGCAAAAATAAATGTTGATACTGGACCAACGCCTTCAGTCGAAATTTGGATGATCATGTTTCGTTTGATGTCGCTTTTGCAAATTAAACATCAAAATCGATATGGAAATAATAGCTTGAAACACTTTTTTATTTCTTTCATCGGTATGTGTACATCTGGACTTACTTTGTTTTAAAATCATATTTCTAAAACCATATATAATTTAACGGCTTGTTAAGAAATTGAATCCTGAAACCAACATAAGCATCGACGCTTTTTTCAACGTGGCATACGTTGTTGGTTGTTGTTGATTTTTTAGAATTATACCGCATATCAAGAGATTTGCACCCATCTATAAACACACTTTATTTGGCGGTGGATATCAATTTAACGAATTTGCTTGTTAATTATAGAATAAGGTCCTTTAATTATTTCATATTTATAATTGGCACACAGTTTTAGACAGAACATAATCAACCATCTAAGTTTAAGTAACTGGTTTTGCTTATGTCTATACTATGTGATATTGTTCGAAAGTTGAGTATAAGAAAAGGTTAATTTGATATTGAAATGTGAAATATGTAAACTCAAACATCGTGTCAAATGTATGCACATATTGATTTATCATCAATAATGTTTTGTCAAATACATAACGATATGAATACAGAGAGATTTACATCAGACCTTAAACATATTTATTTATTTATACCACCATTTCTTAACATAATTTGTTTTATATATTGTTAAGAATTTGCAAATAAATATACATACATAATTATATATATGTTATATAAAATATTATATTCAAAAATAGATTTTTCTGGTGTCATAAATAAAGTCCATGAAAAACCTTTTTGTTGATTATTTTATTATGATACAGCACAAACCATATCACGAGCAATCTTAAGAAAGCCACTATTACAATTGTTGACGAAATCAAATTACCATAACTAACACCAGATATTGCGATGATAGATTGAACGAACATAAAGGTGTGTATATATTATTTATTTAACACGTTTGTCAAAACATATTGCAAAACATATCGCATATAATGATTGTGTTGAAACGATTAGGCTGTATCACGGAGAAGCCGTCTACATCAGTATTTTTGGGAGCTAAATGAATAAACAGATTATACAACAACAACAACAACAACGGGGAAAAACAACAGAAATAACATCCTAACAATAAGCAGGTGTATTATTTCAAGATGTTTATATCACGAATGATATTTTAATAACCAGTCATTTGAGGAAATAGTCAGGTTTAAACTATAAGTGTATCGAGTAGCATATGACCAAGAACTAAAATGCTCTCATACAATAACATTTGTATTGGTAATTGTATCATGATCATTCTTATATGCTTGCATTTACATGATTTACAAGCACGCTGTTCATATAGAATATAGGCAAGATTACATTCTTGTAGGACCATAAACTTAATGCTATTATTTATCAATCATTAATACCAGCTGCTGCTTCGTATCATACAACTCTTAGAAACATTAACGATGTTGTTACCGAACATTATCCGCACAACCCCAAAATATTATTGCATTTCTAGGGTGTCACCCGCAGGTAATGATGGCACGACGAAGTTATGGGTCTTACAAGCTCAAAACATCTTAAAGCTGTTGTAATAGTTCATTTTACTCTGTTATATGTATTCAAGTTTATAAGTTTATCCGTCCGAGTGTTGATTGCGAATATCTAACAGTTCAATAATAGCAAAATGCTTTTTTAACATGTAGTTGATAGACAAAAATACAACAAACACACAGGATCCGAAGGTAATGTCGGTTGTTTGATATGCAAATAACGGCAGCACAATACTAGCGTATCCCGATCTGTCCGTATGTCCTATTATCTTAATGCCAATAAACTGTTTCAGATGCAAAATACACAAGCATGTTAGATTTGAGAAAATTAAAACATGATACAATTTTGTTTTAAAAGAAACATAAATTAACAAATACATCAAGCACGCGGCTCTAGAATATGTACCCCATGCGTTCAACTTAAATGGACATTGTGAGTATCGGTGACAAGGTTTCAAGTGCAGTACCGAGCGATTATACATATTGGTTTGTATTATAATACGTCAGCAATTGTCCATTACTGAAGAAAACATATTGTTGCCTCCTACTTGAAAAGTTCTAGTACCTTCTTCTAACCAATTCTCTAAAACATATTATTATTATTAGTAGTATTATTATAATTATTATTATTATTATTTTTATTATTATTATTATTATTATTATTATTATTATTATTATTATTATTATTATTATTATCATTATTATTATTATTATTATTATTTTTATTTTTGTTATTACATTCAAGTTATCAATATTTAAATATTTGTGACCTCCGATTGATATGCGCCTGTAAACAAAGTACATCGCAATGTGTATTTCAAATTCAGAGATGTTTAGATAACTTAAGTTGAACGGGTTAATAACGTCATTCATTCAGGTGTTTCATATCATTTGCAGGCAATAATCACCTGCTGATATTATTTTTTTGTTTTAATGATGTAAATGCACCCTTAAAAGATATTAACCGATGTTTTGTGTTCCTTTACTGATGAGTTCTGGATTATTAAGCATGTATGTAATTGCTTTTTCTATTAACAACTCGAGAATGAATTTCAATTACATGACAGTAGTATGCATTATAATCAATAGCCCTTTAGGATATTAACATATGTTGGAACATGTCCATGAAAACATGCATATGATGTTAGCGATAAATCTCCGGAATCAAGTTCATATATACTATCGTAATTCCGCTTATCATGTCGTGTAATATGCCAATTATATATTTATTTCATCTGTAAAATGCATTTCTTAAGCTTAATATAATTAACAGTGTGTGATGTAAGCTTATATTTGATTACAAAAAGAACAAGAAAAATGAGATACTATGTGAAATATATTCAAAATTTCATTAGTGATTACTACATCCTTTTCAACTTTAGAAATAAATTATATCATATTTTGTTTTGTTTGTGTTGTATGTAGAAAACACTAACTAATTTAAGAATAGTCAAATGCAGTCAATATTCGATGCGTTTGTTAATGTTCCTTGTTCTGAAATGCAAAGTCACTATGCTAAATAATAATAATACTGTTATATATAAGGAATTTCATTACATGTTTAGAGATTATATGTATTTTTGTATAATGTATATCAGAGCTCCATATAAGGTTTTGCGAAATTCTTAACGTTACTACCAAATTTTCAAAAAGAATTCTTAAATCTGAAATTGTATTCTTAACGTTACTACTATGTTTTGGAAAATAATTATGAACTTTTCTAAATGGCCTAAAAATAAATAATAATGAGTATTTTCATGCAAAAAAAACAAAAAAAAAACATACTTGCAACTTTATTTATACGAGTTGAACAGTGTCTATTCAGTATTATACTATCACATTTATACTTGTAAGGAATTATTGCAGTATCCAAAACAACAAAACACNTTATTATTATTATTATTATTATTATTATTATTATTATTATTATTATTATTATTATTATTATTATTATTATTATTATTATTATTATTAGTAGTAGTAGTATTATCTTATTATTATTATCATTTATTATGATTATCATTGATTATAGTTTATTATCATTATTATTATTATTATTATTATTATTATTATTATTATTATTATTATTATTATTATTATTATTATTTTTATTATTATTATTATTATTATCTTATTATTATTATCATTTATTATTATTATCATTTATTATAATTTATTATCATTATTATTATTATTTTATTTTTATTTTTGTTATTATATTCAAGTTATCAATATTTAAATACTTGTGACCTCCGATTGATATGCGCCTGTAAACAAAAGAACATCGCAATGTGTATTTCAAATGCAGAGATGTTTAGAAAACTTACGTTGCACGGGATAATAACGTCATTCATTCAGGTGTTTCATATCACTTGCAGGCAATAATCACCTGCAGATATTATTTTTTTGTTTTAATGAGGTGAATGCACCCGTAAAAGATATTAACCGATGTTTTGTGTTCCTTTACTGATGAGTTCTGGATTATTAAGCATGTATGTAATTGCTTTTTCTATTAACAACTCGAGAATGAATTTCAATTACATGACAGTAGTATGCATAATAATCAATAGCCCTTTAGGATATTAACATATGTTGGAACATGTCCATGAAAACATGCATATGATGTAAGCGATAAATCTCCGGAATCAAGTTCATATATACTATCGTAATTCCGATTATCATGTCGTGTAATATGCCATTTATATATTTATTTCATCTGTAAAATACATTTCTTAAGCTTAATATAATTAACAGTGTGTGATGTAAGCTTATATTTGATTACAAAAAGAACAAGAAAAATCAGATACTGTGTGAAATATATTCAAGATTTCATTAGTGATTATTACATCCTTTTCAACTTTAGAAATAAATTATACCATATTTTGTTTTGTTTGTTTTGTATGTAGAAAAAACTAACTTATTTTAGAATAGTCAAATGCAGTCAATATTCGATGCGTTTTTTTAATGTTCCTTGTTCTAAAATGCAAAGTCACTATGCTAAATAATAATAATAATGTTATATATAAGGAATTTCATTACATGTTTAGAGATTATATGTATGTTTGTATAATGTATATGCTTATCACGTAATTTGAGGTAGTAAAGTTTAGGACATGCGAATGTAATATTTGATATTTACAAACATTAAAGGCAGCTGCGACATAATTCGAACTAGTAGAAGTAGATCCTATAGCAATGGTAATTTACTAATTACCAAAAACAAAAGCAAATAATGGAACAATGAAACTCTATGAAAAGTTTAAGGAACAAAATTCGTGTTTGCACGAAGTATTTTTATTAAGGCAAGAAAATAATAATGACAAAAAAGCAGATGTATAAAACAGCGGTCAAAGCCTTCTACCCCCTTTCCTTTTACAAGTGTTTGATACTCATGTTTCCATCAAAACATTAAGTCGCTAGGCACACTTATATAATCGCAATTCTACCAGTTTGTGTTTTTATAAGGCAAGAAACCAAATACCAAAAACAAACATCAAATTAATACATTATCGGGAGCTGTGGCGATGCTTTAATAAAGGCAAGATACCAAATGAAAAAAAGACAACATCAATCAAAATACAAAGCCAGCACAAATGAATAAAACCGCGATCAAATCCTTGGACGACTTTTCCTTTTACTACAATTATTATAAAGGTAAAGATAAAGAGACATTTCATCATTTACCTTATATTTTGTGAAATTAGCATGTAATTGCAAGAAGAAGCCGTTATATAGAATTCAAAAGCTATCTTTCATAATTTCGTGATGAGAAAATTTGAACCTGATCAAATAAAATAATTGCCTTTTAACTTGGTTGAAGTGCAAATATAACATATTTTATTTGAATTTCTGGATTTTTCTAGATTTTTTCTCATATAGTATAACATTTATATAAAAGGCGCACATCCAAGTTGGTCGTTGATTGACTGCATAAATCCATGTCAAAGTTTAAAAATAGTTTCTTGAATAGATACATGCTTTGATTTTATAAAACAAATGTTAAAGATACTTGCAAACAGATGTTCGCATTGTTGTTTTGTTTACGTTTGATATTAAATACTCGTAACATAATATATAGAAAATGTATTTTCAATACATTTCCACGTCATCAGCAATCCAGTGACATTTATTTTTATTATATTTGACAAATTTTGAAAAACAATGTTTCCAATCTGTGAAAAAAGTCCCTTTTAGATTCATATTCATTACGATCATTGTAATACGTTTCGTACAAATAGGTGACTAACGCACGAGTTATGGCGATGACTACTTGTTTATAGGACTTGTCCATAGATTCGCACACAGAAAGAATATTATGAAATGGAAGGTTACATTATATCCATGCAAGCTGAATAACACTCTAAGAAATTATTGTAATGAATGTCCTAAATTGCGGTTTTTCCTACCAATTATTGCATGTTAAGTCATGCTGGTGGCGTATGGATGTAACAAAACGATGTTTTATGCCGTTATTTTATTTAAAAAAATCTGCATATTTATTATAGTTTAAATTGCCCTGCAAAGGGGGTTACTTTATTCTCTGCGACGATCTGTCGACATTGTCAAATACTGCGTTAACTTAACCTTTTCGAGTCTGATGTGTCCCCTTACATGGTAACAACACAACTGTGATGCAGTCAATTATGCCGAAAGCCAAATGTTATCCTCATGTAATCTGATGCAGTTATTACGTCTGACAGATTAGGTACGAAGAAATATTACTTAGTCTGTAAGAAGGCTTGAACAATGTAACGTTATCCATGTTGGTGTTCATTTACAAAAAAATATACTACTGCTTTCATATCAAGAAAGTGAATCTTCAATAACTAGCTATACTTTTTGAAAATACTAACAACGTGCAACGCAATAAGTGGATTTTGTCTTCGGTAATTGTTGTACAGAAAACAATAATACATCTGTATATGGTTTTAAATACATTCGGACCATAAATGGATCTTAATCGCACATAACGGTGTTAGTATTTGTTATTGAAGCTGCTTGTGTCCGTGAAAAAAGATAACAATGATTTGAAGGTTGGACATGACAACAAGTAAACAGTTGAAACATCAGCACGGGAAATTATATCAATGGATGCTACTTTACAAAGCCTACATAACGATATAGATTTATATCGCAACTACACTAATTTGTGTTAGAATCGTGAGTGTACAGAACATGAATTTGTAAAATACAAATGATTGTATCTTTAAACAAATATATTAACTGATAAACGTTCCAAGAATACAACATAGATGTGGCAAATAACACAACGGAATAAATTAACTCATTCGTATCAAACAAAACGAAAATCGTAGATCCTAAACTATCAAGACAAGTTGTGTCGATAAGCAGTACGCATACGAATAGCTCGTATATTCCAGTCGTTGCGGTGGCCACACATGCAATGAACCGCTTACATACCGTGTTTGCTTATGTGACACCGGTATTGTTTGTTCTTGTCGTTCTCCTGTTGATGATTTATGCCATCATTCGTCGATGAATATAAATGAAACTTGAAGGTATATTCATTAAAAAGAAATGAAATTGTATGAGTTCCCCATCAATATTTTTTACTTCAATTAATTATAATGTAGAACAAATAACTGTTGATACTAATCTAACGACTTGAGTTGAAATGTGGATGATTAAGTCTCGTTTATTGAAAGTATCAAACTTGATCTGACAATAATAGCTTGAATCCATTTTTCTCTTTATGTTCACCTATATGTGTATACTTCAAATAGAAAAACGGTGTTTTAAGTCATTGAAGGTTGAATGTATCTGATTATGTATACAGACAGTGATTTGCATGGTTGAATTAGGCATCGTTAAATTTAATACACACAATGAAACGCGCAGCTACACTAACATGGATAGAATTATTAATCATGGTTTTATTTACATATGGCAAGTGACTCTTTGCCATACAGTTTGCAGTATTGCAAGTGACTACTTGCCATGCAGTATGCTTTATGGCAATGGAGTATTTGCCACAA
The DNA here is from genome assembly GCA_007657795.1 of Dreissena rostriformis. NCBI lineage: Eukaryota > Metazoa > Mollusca > Bivalvia > Myida > Dreissenidae > Dreissena > Dreissena rostriformis. Next base: position 77,312 of record VMBQ01001280.1, on the reverse strand, counting down.
CGTTTAAAGTATGGAAAGTTACTTTTTGCCACAAAGTTTGCGTTGTGGCAAATAACTTTTTGCCAAAGATTTTGCTTTGAGGAAAGTGACTATTTCCCTCACAATTTTATTTTAAGGCTAATATTTGGGTTAAATAGAACACATGTGTATGTTAGTCGAGACTCAGAGAACTATTGACCAGTATTTGACGCAAAAACTGCTTTTTAATCACTCGTGCACACACGCATTCACTTGACGTCTTATCATGCCGAAATCGATTCTACGATTATCGCATTTAAACACTTTACAAAATTGGCGGTTTTCTGCCACATCATTCTTGCGTGTTGGCGGGTTTTAAAAAGCTCGGCTACACGCAGGCTAAAAGAACAACACATTTACCGGATTAAATGTAAAAGAGCGTAAACACGATAACAAACAAAGTTGTCGCCCTTTTTGTTGTTTTGGCGGGTCATTTGTCGGACAAAAAGGCCCTGCAAAATTATCTATAGGGCGAAACATTTCTTAATTATCGAATAGACGCTCTTGTTTCATGTTTACGGGTGGATTTGTTGTTCTTCCTAGTTTGTGTTACTCAATGCCTCCTACACTCTAACACGAGAGAACAACAATTACACCCACCAGAACGAGTAAAAGGGTGCCAATTCGACAATTATGAAATTCTGCGAACTTTCTTAGATCTGGTGGGTATAAGTGTCGTTCTGGCGTTCTGTTGTTTTGTTGATCTTAAATTCATGAACACAAACACAATAAAGAATGACAAGTGTACCCGCCAGAACAACAAACAAGCCGCCAATGAGTCAGCTATGTTTCGGTCTTCAAATTGTTTTGACGTTTTCTCCTGTTGGCGAATTTTTAACCCGCAAACACAACCGGACAATATATTAAAAGCTAGCGTACAAACAGAAATATGTGCAATATGTTTCTTGACTGATGCCTTCAATCAATTCGTCATAGGTTATTCTCTTGTCATAGCACATTTAAGACGTGTTTATCTAATGCACGTCTTTGAGAAAAAAGAACATTAAAGTTGTTCGAACAAAACAGACATAAAGGACTAATAAATTAACAGCAAAAACAAAATCAACATCAGTAAACATAAGTATTTATGATATTGCACTCATATAATGTCCGATATAATATTTAAAAAAAGTAAAAACAAATCCATACACAACCATTAAGCAGGTACACAGGTGAATACGAACTCTTTACGCATCAACTGTAAACGTGTGTGTGTGTGTATGTGCCGAAATCGATACTGTTTTGCAAATTGACACGTTCAAATCTATTCGGCCTATTCGGCGGGTGCTAATACACAAATATTAAATAATGTGTTAACTTAGTCACCGATTAACTAAACAATTACACGCAAACAAAGCTGCTTTTCTTATAAATTACTTTGTTTGTCAAAGCACTATACGAAATCACCTAGATAAGAAGTTTTTCTGTTAGTCGATTGGAAATATTTATTCAAGAACAGCATGGAACTCGAAAATAAACAAGGCTGCTAAGACCGGATCATTTATACCAGACCCTCTACTTATCAGCAAATAACTAAAAGGATTGTATTGATTTGTGAATTGCTTCCAAAAGCCATTGTAAGAAGTTAATTGAAGATATATCTTACAGTCAAAACAGATATAGAACATGTTAACTAACATAAAAGTGTGTTATCAATTCGCTAACTATCGACTGAAAAAAGATGTCAATATAGCAAATCAAATGAAATACAATTTTATTCGTACTTCAATATGGTATTTTATGTGGTGCTTTATCTTTCATAAAATGATGTTTAAGTGTAGATTGTAATTGCTTTTCAGTTTCAAAATGAATACAATCTTTTCTTTACACATTTTAAATGTATGTCTGTAATATTCATACATGGTGCTTATTGTTAACGTTTAACAAGGAAATGTTTCATAACCCTTTTTTCTGCCGAGCTTTATAATATGGGTATTAACCGTTATTTACCGGTATTATTATACACCGGGTAGATTCAAAACTTACAACGATAGATTACTGTATACTGTTGCCCAAACATTTTGGCTATTGCTATAAAGAACACTAATTGTTTATGGGGTAACTTTATTTAATGAAACAGTATACGAAATTTTCGTTGGTTTTGAGTGTTAAAGGGGCTTTAAAGGACACTCCGGATGTTGTGATCAAGAAAACACGCATCTACATCATTATTTACCTATTTGTACCACATACGCAACATTTCGGCAGATCCCGACAAATTAAATTGCCCCCAAATTGCGTTTGGGTATTACATATAAGCAGCATGGCTTGCGTTTTCAGGACTTGGAATCCGTATGCAGCGCGAGCAAAAATTTGATTGAAAATCATATAAAACAACGAGATGGGCAGCTCATTCAGACATGTCTAATGGCAATTTACATCAGTGATGTGTAAACATTGTAAAAACGGTTTGTTTAAACACGACTGGATGAGCAGTCCGGGGATGAAAGGCGACTCTCCGTATTTTTGTTGTTTATCCGAAAAATGACAAATCGCGTTAAAATCGTATACAACTACATTCAGTATGATCTTAATAACAGTTTGTCTCTCAGGTAAAAGGTTATCAATACAAATAACCCATCTATATAGCGAGTCTATAAAAGTAGACCCCGAGCTGCTGGTGCCTGGTTTTCTTAATGGTTAGTTTAAACTAAATAATATTAAAATAATATCCCATTATGAAACGTCTAACTTTCAAGGCATTACCTGCTGTTTTTATTTCAGATTGTGGAATAATAATAACAATATAAAGATGAATATGTTCTCTTTCAACAATTGCAATTCAAAGGATAAGTCATGTTACTTCTGAGAAATGTTGCAGACGCGAATATTATACATGAATTAACTATACAATGTTTTTTCGCGAGTGCTAAACGGCTTTTATTCTAGACAAGAAAAAGAACTCTTGAGAAATAGGCTCTAGCAGGGAAGGGAACACAATGATTAAGTGGTATATAACCTCAACGGTATGTTCTGAAAACTCGTGTTACTTTCTTAGCCACGCATGCGTTTTGTTAAAAATTTAAGCTCGATCGGGAAATAGTACGTTTTAACGTCATGGTACATGTATATTAAAAATATGCAAGGATCGGAACATAGAAATTAAACATGGGAAAGTCACGAGGGGTATAATTCATTTGTGTATAAGCATGTTTTATTTCGCTTCAAACATAGATTTCATTTCTCAAGTTGTCGACGCAATACAATATTCAATATGTGAGGTATACAAAATCTACTTTTGTGACATACACAGCGCATTGTAAGACACAGGTCTTAATGTGAGGAAAAGTCTCTCATTATTTTTGCAAACAAAGCACGGTGATTTCATCATACCCTTCCATTTTATTACATACGCAGAAGTTCGATCTAATGCCACACGAAATACACAATAAATGTACATGGGTATGTGTATGTAGATTATATTGAACCATATACAACATAGTGGCAACAGCATACCCACCGTTTGCAGAAAAGTTAATCGTAAACCATTTCGAGGGCTCCTTGTTATAATGTTAGGTGTATCTGATCTATTGTGATAATTAATGGCGGTGAACAAACAACTGAGAGCAGTTATTACCCTATGTTTTATGTTCTTACATGAACATGTTCGAACGAAACGGTAGCGTGATGCACCTTGAATATATATTTATTACACATTGAAAAATAACGTACCTTTTGTTTCATCATCTTTACATTAAAATGTTATAATTTAATTTGTGTCTTTTTATCCAATATGTCTTACTTTGAAATCAATAAAAAATGATATTTTACGGAATTCGTAACTGCACGCGTTAAACATACTGCATGTAGTTATGATTTAAAAATTGTAATAATAAAGTATTTATCTTTGTAAAAAATGTAGTCAGATACACTGACAATGTTATTTATTGTACTTATATTAAATAAAATTGTATAAAATCAATACTGCATACGTGAAAATTTCATTGTTCAATATATTATACAGCAAAGGGACAACATACAGTAAACAACACATATATGTGTACACTTAAGTCCTTTACAAATCATTCGCCAAACGAAATGACGATTGTCTAATTTGTGTATGTTGTGACTTTTGTTTGTGTTCTTTTGTGAGATCACTTTGTGAATGATGTGGGAATCGATCGAGCTATTGTGAAGATTAGAGTATAACAGACAGACACGCTGGAATCGTCTGGGGTTTGTTTATTTGACTGAAGGCTTCCATTAGTGTTACAGAAATAACCATTGAAGATTGTCCCATCTAGCCAAATTGAAAACATTATCTTGATGTGGCAATTACAAATGTTCCGGTCCAATAAAAATAATTGCAATGTATACGTACAAAAAATGCTGAGCCAAGAGCTATTCATGACAAATGTATGTCTGTAATTCGCTTTTCCGAGATTTTCAAAGATGGTAACAATGATCAGGAAATCAAGCTGATACAACATAAAATTCATACAGATGAAAAAAACATGTTTTTACTGTTGAATATCCAAGAGTAATTAATACGCTCCATGCTTTAAATGGTTTAGTTTTTTAATTCATTCAAGTGTCTTATGACATTCACAATCTTATTATTTATTAACTTTTAGGTCTCAAGTAAGTATAATATAAAAAAGTAACACAACCAACTTAATTTCGGCGTAATATGACTTAATATAGTAATGTTGATTCTTCACAAATGACAAGGAGAGTAGTTTTTGTCAGCCTAAGCTAGTTATATACGAAACAGGAACTACATCACACAATGAAACCGTGTTAAAGCCCCTTTAACGCTCAAAATCAACGAATATTTCGTAAAATTATTTCGTAAAATATAGCCAAACCTTCAACGCTAGACGTGGTCTGGGAACTGAGATTTAACAATATATACAATGCTCGTTTTTTTAGGCACAATATATCCCATTTTAATTTCCCGCAGCGATATCTATTCATATGACCCACGAACAATAAAATGGTACATGAACCTGTGTTGAATATATTGTACCATAAAAACGAGCATTTTGTATCTTGTTAAATCTATGTTACCAGAGCACATCTAGCGTTGACATTTTGGCTATTGCTATAAGGAATACTGATTGTTTATGTGTAAACTTGATTTTACGAAATATTTTTTACAAATAATCGCTGATTTTGAGCGTGATAGGGGCTTCAAAATGATTCAAGATTTAAACGGTCAACGCAAATCACCAGAGAGGGGTATGTGGTCAATCAGGTTTAATTCTAAATTAAGATTTATGTATGCACTATTATTTATATCACACTGGACGAGAAACAAATAAGACAAGTCAAAACTCTATGTCTGACATGTATGTCGTATTGGTTTAATAATGCATAAGGTACTTGTATCCTTTAAACTATCAATATATTAAGTTATAAGGTTATGGTGATGATTTAGGAATGTAATAAGGTTATTTACGACATTTTCTTTCTGCGTTTTTAAGCCACACAACTTATTTGGCATAGTAAATTTAAGTATAAATAAAAAAACTTATTTTATATATGCCAATTAGAATATATTTGGTGGTTACAAGGTAGAAATCCGTCTTTTTGCGCTTTAAAACTTAAAAATAATCGCGTTTGTCGAAAGGGACGTATACGTCTAGAAATCCTACTTTCGCTTTTAAAAGCGGTACCGTTGAACAATAATAAATTACTTGCTAACTAGGCTATATATCTTATTTTATCTATGCCAATAAGAATATATCTGGTGGTTACAAGGTAGAAATCAGCCTTTTTTTTGCGCTTTAAAACTTAACAATAATCGCGTGTGTCGAAATGGACGTATACGTATAGAAATCATACTTTCTGTTTTAAAAGCGGTACCGTTTGAAAACAAATAAATTACTTGCTTACTATGCTATAGATTAAATGACAATTTTGCACACTCTCAAATTGCATTTATATGTATTGATTATTATGTACTTCATTTCAAGGTCAGAGGCTTTAAAATATTCTGGCTTTATTATTTTCATACATGTGGTCATTAATGCCAAGTAATATGGTTGCGCTTTGTACGAAACAACATATTGTTTTGCTAACATATTTCAGAAATAAAACTGTATCTTTTGTATGTTTGTTTAAATACAATTGGTGTTTAGGTTTAGGCAGCTGTGTCGATAAATTACAGAAAAAACCGACACCAATAGCAGTTAATCATAGTGCTGGAGCATTCCAACCAAGCAAGAAAAGCTTTATTTAGTCTATATGTTAAGATCAGAAACCTTAATTTACCACTGGATTGTCAGCTGAAGTTATTTGACAATACTGTTGTACCGATTTTACTGTATGCTTGTGAGATATAGGGCTATGGTGATTTAAGCGGCATTGAGAAAATACAAACAGATTTTCTAAAACATATAATCAATGTTAAGAAAAGCACCCGACATGTCATGCTATATGGGGAATAAGGGCGGTTTCCTTTAAGTATATTGATTAAGAAGAGAACTTTTGGTTTCTGGTTCAAGTTAATTAATAATAATACTCTCTCTTCCATGTTGTATAAAATATTTTTAAACGATTCATACGTAAATGATAACTCATATCCTTAGTTAAAAAATAACAAAAATATACTTGATGAGTGTGGCCTAAGCTATATTTGGTACGACCAATTTTTCCTAGGTAGTGAAGAAACTTTGCAACATATGATAGAAGAATCCCTAAAAACGCAATATATACAGACTTGGACTAGTACAGTTAATGAATCGCCTAAATGCTACAATTACAGAATATACAAAACCGAACATAACTTCGAAACTTTTTATATGGATTTACCTGAAAATTACTTACAATCTTTTGTCAACTTTAGACTTTGAAATAACTATTTACCAATTGAAAAGGGTCGTTGGCTAGGTTTATATAGAATTGAAAGAAAATGTCATCTTTGTAATATGAATGATGTTGGTGACGAANATTAAGTATATTGATTAAGAAGAGAACTTTTGGTTTCTGGTTTAAGTTAATTAATAATAATACTCTCTCTGCCATGTTGTATAAGATATTTTTAAACGATTCATACGTAAATGATAACTCATATCCTTGGTTAAAAAATATCAAAAATATACTTGATGAGTGTGGCCTAAGCTATATTTGGTACGACCAATTTTTCCTAGGTAGTAAAGAAACTTTGCAACATATGATAGAAGAATCCCTAAAAACTCAATATATACAGACTTGGACTAGTACAGTTAATGAATCGCATAAATGCTACAATAACAGAATATACAAAACCGAACATAAATTCGAACCTTTTTATATGGATTTACCTGAAAATTACTTACAATCTTTTGTCAACTTTAGACTTTGTAATAACTATTTACCAATTGAAAAAGGTCGTTGTCTAGGTTTATATAGAAATGAAAGAAAATGTTATCTTTGTTATATTAATGATGTTGGTGACGAATATCATTATATGCATAAGTGTACTTATTTCAATAGAGATAGAAATAGTCTGTTGTCATTTGTAAATTTTAACTCCAGTAATATGCATAGCTTTAAGGGTATTATGTGTGAGAAAGACATAGACAAGCTGGTTAGTATTTGCAAATATTTTAAAAAAGTCCTAAAATCATTGAATAATAATCACCCGCCTGGCAATTCTTATCAGTTTTTCCTCCCTAGTTTCCTTTTTAATAAAAACAATTTAACTTGTTTATAGGCTTACTAATTATCAGAGTTAGAAAATTATCCCTAGCTTTATCATACCTATGTAATTAGTATATATATAATTCACAACATTGACCTATACAGCCTGGTCATTCAGTAGTTTATATATACATGTTAGTACCTCTTATCACATATGTAATGTGTTGAGTGTATGAATACACTGTAAACCAGACCGGCTCTCAATTAGAAATTATTTGATTACACTGCGTTCTTCAGGAAATTGTTGTCAATAGCCAATTCACGAGAGTAATTACAGTTTCATCTTCCTCAAATAACACATACGTAATATGTTCTAATTGACACACATTTCAACACGTAAATAACCATATCAGTACTGAGTAAATGCAATGACTTTTAAACATTTAAACCAATTGAGTTTTTTTTCTATTGCGATTGTTGATTATCGACTGCTTTAGTAATTCTACATGGATGGATATCAAATAAAAAAGCTGAACGACATAATTACGTATTTATCGCCTGGCGTAGTTTTGGGTCCTTAATTATTATCCTACATGTTCCAATTGTATTGTTTTAATAATTAAGCGAGCCATGCATGTATAATAGTATTTAAATGAAAAGCGTGAACAGACATAAACACAGTTTTATGAAATCATGTTCTGCACACACAATTGTACGTTTGAAGTTTATATTTGCTTATATTTAAGGAAAAAATAAACATAATCTTAAATAAGTTTTACATTCAGTTACAACAAGCGGAATTCTTTTATCATTCACTGTTGCATTTATAAAAAGACACTGACTTTACTAACAATATGATACTGATATGCAACTGGGCAATTGTTCCGGTTGATGTGCATTCATTTTTAAATTCATGTTGTATTCTGAGAAGCGTTAATAGTTTTGTTTTTAATTTATTTGGTAGTGGTACTGATATTGTTTTTTATATAGGAGGGAGACAAGTTATCCTGCAAACTTGAGTCCATAGGTTCATATTTTTGGGGGACATCGCGGCATCGCTACGATAAATGATAAAATTATAAAAATATGAATAAGTTGAAACGTACATTAATCGTTAAAGATTGTTTGCGCCCAAAACATTTCAATGATGCCGATGTCACTGCAAATATTCAAACGATGTTATTGAGAAATTTCCGGAATCCAAGACATATCTACTCTCCGTTTCTGCACATCCGGTCTTGTGTTATCTGCTAATCATATACGTATTATATCAAGAAAATGTATTTTTAAACTTAATTGAACTTAGTCTAACCAGTGTGTGTAGTGAGATTATATTTCAAAAAAAACAAACACGACCAGAAACAACCGAAAACTCTATGCAATATATTCAAGGTTATTATTGATTTGTCCGGCAATTTCAACGTTACAAATCAATCAAACTTTTATTTTGTATTGTATGTTTTTGTTTAGTGGAACACTTACTTATTGAAGAATGGTCCGATGTAGTCAATATTAGATGCGTACATTTGTGTGTTTTTTAAATTACGTTTTTATAAAATGAAGTCACTATGCCAATGAATATGAATATATTTTTTATAAGAAATGTCGTTAAATGCATATGGATTATATGTGTGTATAATGTATACAAGTTTCCACTCATTTTCGGTAGTAAATCGCAGGATTCATGAAAGTGATATTGATACATAAAAAATGAAAATCAGCCACGACATAATTCGAACGAATAGTTCTAGATTCAAAACTATTGCAATGACTTATTCACACAAATAACATTTTTAATTCATCTCGCATTCGCTCATCAATTATCAAAGCCTATCATCACTTAACTACTGCGTCTTTTCGCCCATCCACAAATCGTGCAAATACGGACACGAAATTCTGACATAAACATTGACATCGTCCAGAAATATATCGCAAACAATCACGTCGATATTTTGCTCTTTAATATGTCTAACTGCATTACGTTATTTCTCGTAAATAAGCTTGCTCTGCGAAGTACATCGATACAATTTATACAAGCCACCGAGAAACCTCGCGGTGCTCTCTATCGATTTCGTAATCGAAGACGCATTCTATCTCAAAAGAACATTTAAGAGGGACGTGGTTTCCGCGTAGTGATTTCTGATAGAAGTAGGGTAATCCTGGCATCGTAAAGAGTGAATGAATGAAACAGCTTGTCAGAGATTTGATGTTCAGTTATAGTTGGAAACTGTACGATTAGACCAACAGTATTTTTAATTGTTACCACTCACATATGAACATAGTGGGCAGGGTGTTTCTTGTGTTTGCGTGTTTACGCCTTCTTTGGATGTTTGATGTTTGGCCAGATAAGAGGACACTTGTGCTGCATGTTATTTTATTTGGACTTATAAATATAACCATGTATTATACGTTAAACGAATCGAAAACGCGATTGATACCATCATGTGAATACATAGGAATTCAAAGTCTGCTTCAGTTGTATTAATTGACAATAGTGAGGACAACACAGGGCAACATTTTATAAGTATCTACATAATTAAATATTTCAGAGCAGAACTATAAAAGCTGTTCATTTATCAGCTGATACAACCTTCCGGATATATTAATGGGAAAAGATTCTTGCAGATCATGCATATGCCAGGAAGATAATGAACCGGTTTGAAGTCTATTAAACTCTGGAATTTGTTAAAGGACTTTCATATCGAACAGTGCGAGAATTAAAAGAGCATATGACATCATAAACGCACAACAAGGCAACGCAGGATTTAGTTTGAACATGAACCTTACGTGGACTAGGTTTTGTGAATATTTATGTTGTAATTTGTTAATGTGCTTAAATAAAGGCTTCATTAAATGCTAATTGTTAAGTTGAAACCGAACGTATAATTTCAAAACAAGGGAAGTGAACAGATACTTATGTAACAAAAATGAATGTGATATTATATACTTGTATATAAGTGTCAACAATTTACAAATTTTATATGTGTACATGGATTACTGGTAACACTCGATATGACAACATCACCTTTAACATATTAGGTACGGAGAAATATTACTTTGTCTTTTAAGAAGGCTTGTACAATTGGACAGTAATCCATGTGGGTGTTCATTTGAAAAAAATCACTATTGCTTACATATCAAGATGGTGAATCTTCAGTTGCAAACATAACACACATCTATAGTAACACAGTCACAGTGACCTTGGGAAACAACTTAAATACTATACACTGTGTATACACGTATATGCTTGGTTTTCTTATCGGGAAATATTACTGCATACTATTTCAAAGGAAGTTCCTGTCTTGATTACGTTTCTCCAATAAGGATGTTATACGACTTCAGTCGCGCCACAAGAAACGTGAAAACATCGTATAACTTGATGCCATGGCAGGAAAGCCCTTGCAATATAAAGAAGTGAAACTCCAGAAGCTGCAGCAGTATTGCATGTCTATCATACACACCTTCTTGGTAAGACATCCGAAGACATTCGAAGTGGCTTATGGTAAAACATTAACACGTTGTTTTGAGTAAATACTGAACAGAATCTCAGCATGATATAAAATGAATATCACATCCACATTGGCCACGGTTGTGACAACGACAGGTGTTTTTAGCTATATGTATATATTTTATTCCTATTTTGCGCCAATACTTTTTATTCTCGTTATTATTTTGCTGCTTATGTATGTGTTTTTCCTCCGTTCGAGTCAATAAATGAAGTCGTTGTCTTTCACAAAATGTATATAACAAGAATGATGCATTTTGGTGCTCCACATGCATGTGTTGTGGTTGCAAAATGATTTTATTTTTGTTCCAGAACTGGATTATTTTGGTTGTCATGAGACTTCACAAAACAGTATTGTTAAGTTCAAATGTAATAAAACTACAAATTATATTCTGCTTAGTAAATATCAAATATGTTATTTCTATTTGAACATATCAACAAAGCATGTACCTACAATGTTTTTAAGTCAATATAACTGATGTTTGTTAAGACAACCAATAAATCTTTGCATTTTAATCAAACTTTACATATCTTGTTTAGTTTATAGTTGGATACATGTTTTCGTACTGAACTAAGAAAATATGAGTATGCTTTGTGCGATACACGTTTAAAAAATAATTACTACTTCAATACGATATGAGAATATTTAACTGTCAAAACCAAATCCAATATTCTTTTCATCCATAATATATATATATATATATATATATATATTGAAAAGTAAACACACGACGCATGGGTATAAGAAAAAAAAACTGTATTTAAATATGCCGACCGGTTTCGCACAGCTCATCAGGACATAATTATAAAATGTACACAATAACGTCAAATTGTCAAAGTAACAACGTCGAATAATGTTACTAATATTATGACATCAAACGTCAAATTATAACAATGAATTTAACAGGGGCTTAAATAAATCAATAACAAATTGTTCTTTTGCTAACCTAGCTGAAACAGAGTCCGAATACGACTTTTCGTCTTCATCAGGGGCTTGAAGACGAAAAGTCGAAAGCGCTATGGCATATGTATAAAATATGTAATAAGTACTGTTTGAACAGCATATTTCTCCAATCTATTTGTTCAACATTAAACAAACCAACGTTTAAAAGCAAACAAAACCACGCTGCAATAGCATGAAATATGTTCATAGCAATCTCGTTAAAATCAAATCCTTATGTTTTCTAAAGTAATTGTCGCTGTAAGGATCTGACGATATCACATAACAGCAGGCGTTTGGCCGTTATGAGTTTTATTATTTTAGATTAAACCAACAATATGCGAAAGACTTTCAAATGTTAAGATTTAATTGATTATTGACATATACTATTATTGTCATGACCGTGACCTCTTTTGCGATGTCATAATATTTAATAAGAGCCAAGAATAGACACGTCTGACCGAAAATGATTTAAACTGATTGCTTTAAATACAAATTTAATTATAAACTCGATACATTTGCCTTTTCTGCTTAAGGTTTATTTGAGCTTACCCCGATTGAGGAGAAGAATGGCCCAAGGAGTGGACCCAGTCACTGTCATACCCCTACCGAAAAATGGCAATCTCAAGTTGTGCGAGAATTAACGCACCATTAACCTCATCAGTCATCCCATCAAAGTCTTGCTACGCATCATCCTTAATCGATTGAAAAGTAAGGCCGAGGAATTGCTGGCAGAAGAGCAGGCTTGATTCAGAGCTGAGCAAAGCACAGTGGAACAGATCTTCAACTTCAGAATCATTATTGCAAAACACATGAAACACAAACGTGAGCTCCTCCACAATTTCATTGACTTTAAGGAAGCTTTGGACCGCGTATTGCATGATGGCCTATGGCATGTTATAAGAGGATTCAAAATTGACGAAGGGCTGGTAAAAGTCATTCAAGTAATCTTGGTAAACGCAAGCAGCTTATTACTTATCAACGGACATCAGGGGGACATCTTCAAGACATCAGTGGACGTCTGAAAGGGATGTCTGCACTCTCCTGTCCTGTTCAACCTTTTACTTGAGAAGATAATGCAGGATACTCTCAATGGCAACAACATCTTTATCTTCATCGGTGGAAGACGCATCTCCAACTTGAGATTCGCTTATGACATTGACCTCATGGATGGCAACAGCAGTGAACTGCAAGAGCTCAACATATTCTATGAGGATTAGGCATAAGCGTAAGGTGTGGAGGTCAGCCCGGAGAAGTCGACAATCATGGTGAACAGCAAAAACAACACCAGCGCAGACATCACCATGAACGGCGAGAAGCAAGCAGAAGTGACTTGGGCGCAACCATGTAAATGGATGGTACCAGTATCGCTGAGGTCCGAAAAAAAATAGCCAAGGCGACCGCAGCGATGGCCAGACTGAGCAGGTTGTGGACATGCAGTTACATTAGCTTTCCCACCAAGTACAGGCGCTACAAGTCACTCGAAGTCCCCAACCTACTCTACGGCTGCGAGACCTTGATGCTTCAATGCAGGATACTGGCAGTTTAACATAAGTGTCTCCGAAGACTACTCCGCATCTCCTACACAGAGCACAAGACTAACGAGTACGTCCGGAACATGACTGCAACACTTGTTGGTCCCAAAAAGTCCCTACTGGCGACCGTCAAATGACGAAAGCTGGCGTGGTTTGGACACGTCACTAGAAACGACTATCTGTGCAAGACAGTTATCCATGGCATGCAGGATGGAGGTCGACGTCGAGTCCGTCATATAAAAAGCCGAATGGCGAATGCAAAAGAGTTAACATCTCTTTCGATTTATGAATAACTCTCAGCAGCACACAGCAGACCTGACTTGAGTAGGATGTATGTTTCGTCGTCTATCATTTCCCCAAGGAGCAAACCGGTCAAGGGATTGATGATAATTAGATTAGGAACTACACATGAGATAAATCTGTATAATCTCAATTCCACAGCCATATCAATGTTTTTTCCAAAACGCATATATCCACATAAAAGTTCAAACCATTTGTGTTGATATTAATTTTTGTTGACACAATCAACGATTATGATGTTTGTTTTCATATTTATACCATGTAAATTCGGTCGAAGATTTAAAATGGCAATGCAGAAAATCAGCCACCTAAATTCAGATACAGTTTCGTCATTGATTTAGTATATTCAAACGAAACTAAAATCTCTATGTTAAGTCATGGGGTATTTGAACAACTTCGCCATCTTTTCAATCGGAATTTAGTTTCACTGACTCGTTGAAAAAAAGACTATGTAAGGATCGTACAGTTTGAAACTTCGCATATAGCATTCGGTTATGAGTTGTGCTTTCTAAAGAAACATAAATCAACACGGATTGGTTTGTGTGTAATCGCATGCATTGCAGTACGGTATGTGGTTGGACTACCGACTTGCAGTAAATCACGGAATACGTGGATCTTCTTCTCAATAACTGTTGTACAGAAAACAAGAACGCATTTGTGTTTGGTTTCGAGTATACGCTGAATATAGATGCATCTAAATCGCAAATGTGTTTGCCATCAATGTTGTTAACTTCAACAAATTGCAATATATTATAGTATTTAAATTAAAGACGTGAACAGACAATAAACACAGTTTTATGAAGTCTTATTTGTGTATATATGGAAAGAGAAAACATTTAGATAACATTACATTTTGTTTTACATTGAGTAAAATTCATTTGAATAAAAACACCCAACTTTATCGTTAGTGTGATATGCAAATGAGGTATCGCTTCGATTAAATGTACATTTATTTGTGAAATGTTGGTGTAATGAAAGTGAGTGTAAGATCCTGTATTTCTGTATTTCTGTCCTGCAAATGTAACTTATAGAAGCATATGCGTACATGGAAAAAAATAATGAAGTTTGATACATAAAATAATATGCTTTGACTTCTTATTTAACTTTTTTGTAAATCATGCACCATTAACTGGTAGTGTAATGACAAAGATAGGTTATTCAGCAAACTGATATGTGCTTATTTTCAAAGTTTTGATTTTTATATATTGCAACATTGCTTCAATAAAAAAAAAACAGATGTATACTGAGATACGTAAATGTAAAGATCGTGTGTGCCAAAAACATTGCTATAAAGCCGTTTTCACTGCAAACGTGCAAACACATTTAGTGATAAATGCCTGGGATTCGATACATATCTCCTATAATGATTCCATTTTTGCACACCCTGTTGTGCGTTATCTGTAACATGTTCGAGTATTTTATCAAGAAAATGTATTTCTGAAGTAAAGTGAACTTACAAGTGTGTATACTAAGTAAATATTTTATAAATAAACTAGAAACAATCGAAAACGGAATGAAATACATTACAGAATTGATCATAGCATGTTTAATTTCACCAATTAATCATATAACGTTTTGAATTGTATGAATTGTATTTATAAAAATAATAATTGTTTTGTGAAGTATATATTGATTTTTAAGAATGACACAGATGTTGAGAAAATTCATCATTTAGTTCTCAGTTTGAGAAATAAGCATGCGATTTTAGAAAAAAAGCCGTAATGTAAGAACTCAAAAGCTATCATTCATAATTTGGTCGTATATGTTTTATGTTGAGTTATGCATTTATCATGTTATGAGAAAAGTGTTACGTACGTATTACTTAAACATTAGTCAAATTAAAAACATTGTTGAAGTGCCAAAATGTAGTTCGGGCTAGGAATTGGCCAAGTTTTATTAATTTTTTAAAATTTCTGTATTATTCTGGATTTTGCTGGTATGGTATCAAATACATTTTGCTTTTACAGATAGAACATTGTGTCGTTGATTATCTGCATTAATCCATGTGTAGATTTGGAAACAATTTCTTAATATACAAATTTTCAATTAGTTAATAAGAAATAGGCTTAAAATGATCGGTCGAAAATGTATTTTAAATGCATGTCAACTCGGTCGAAAATGTATTTTAAATACATGTCAACGTCATAATTGATTAACAGTGATCGATCATTTGTGTTGTATGTAATACAAATTTGAAAACAGCTCTTAATTTATTACAGTCATTGTCATTAGTTTCGTACAAATAGGTGACTTTCGCAAGGATTGTGGCGTTGGGTACCTGTTTAAAGGACATGTTTATAGATTGGCACAATTAATAACTAGAGAAACGCGTATCCCCAAGCCGCATAGATGTTATATTAAAAGGCAATTTTTGGTGGGCAAGGCCTATGTTGGTGGGGCCCCGGGGTGGATATTGTGGATATGGATGGTCGAGATAGACCGTGTTGTCATACGAGATGTTCAGTATTAATTTGAAATCAATAGGTGAATACATGAAGAAGTTATGTTAAAACACAATTTTGGGTGGGCGTGGTCTATGTGGGCGGGGCGCCCCAGGGTTGGTAATGGGGCCATGCATAGTTGCGATTGACCTATTGTCATAAAAGAAGTACATTATGAATTAGAAGTGAATCGGTGTAGAAATGACGAAAAGTCATTCTGGGTAGGAAAAACAATTTGGGTGGGAACAACCATTTGGGTAGGAAAAAAAAAATGGGTACGAAAAAAAATTTGGGTACGAAACAATTTTGGGAACGAAACAATTTGGGTACAAAAAAACAATTTGGGTACGAACAAAAAATTGGGTACGAAAAACAAAATTGGGTACGAAAAATAAATTGGGTGGGTACGAAAACAATTTGGGAACGAAATATTTGGGTACGACAAGAATTTGGGTACGAAAAAAAATTTGGGTACGAAACAAAATATTCAGTCACCGTCGCACAAATGTTCATATTTGAGATAATACAAAAAATATATTATGAAAGGATACATTATAATGATGCCAGCGAGACATTCTGACATGACTACGAACAACATAATAAAAGAGTATCGTTTTCGTATGACCAGCAATCATAAACATTAATAGATATTTATTGTAAAGCGTTCGTTACGTGTTTTTTTATTGTTGTTAAAGTTTGGTAAACGCAAAATTATTTACATATTTACATCACGCTCACGATACGCTGCAACTGAATATCCTGGTGGCCGCAAGTACAAATTTGTCCACTTGTTCGTTTTTCGATGAAGACAATGTGGAAAATATCATAATTTGTTTTTATAGTTTGTTAGTTGATACATATAAAGACATTTTTTTCAAAAAGATCTTTATTCATCACTTCGTTATTTTTAAGTACGATGCAAAACTAAAGGTTCAAACCACAGTCATTTTAACCGCTCCTTACGACTTATTGATTATAATAGACGATGCCATCAATATTCAAAACAACATAACAAATTTAAATACATCGCCCGGATGTAATAATTGAAAATACAACCCCACCCGCACATAAATAACCATGAAAACATATGTATTATTCTCGTGTATGAACTTGGCAAATGATGTTATTGTGCAATATTACATAGTGTTACTATAAATACTTAAATAGTAACAAAATGACGTCACATGCGGGCCGTTATTCGTTTCTAGCGGGCTAATATAAATTATATTGGCCCGTCGGGCCGATGTTTTATATCAGAAAAGAATCGGATCGCGCGACGTCAACTGAACAAAATGGCGTCCACATTCCGTCTTTTCCAATGGTGTTTTATAAAAATTAAGCCACAAATCAACGATATAATTAAAAATGATAATTAAACGTAGCACACAATTAGACAAATGCAAAAATATCGATTGCAACTGAAAGTGTAACTGTACTGTTGATTAGATTGATGACACTATTTGAGCTTAAAGTTTAACAGGAGTCATCCAACATCAACATTTAGTAAACGACACACTTATCTGAACTACAACTTTTATCCAATGCTTATACTAATAAAATTACAACGATATGCATTTCCATGTTCTGTTTTTGTCCATCCCTTTATCTAAATGTATTTCAAACTAAACTTTTTGAAACGTTTTACGAAATCGAATGACTGCTCGGAGTGATTTACCCATTATACATTACAAACACACAATCCGAAAGACGTTTTGGATTCGTTCGATGCTTTTTAAAATAAATATTTTACTATTAAATAAACCAAAACGTTCGAATTGTTGTCACTTAAATCCAGAGTGTTAAGCTTAAAACGGTGTGTTAAGTCATGTAAATTACGTCACACGAGATACGTCATAAATGTCGTAATCAGTTGAATGAAAATAAAAGTACGGAACGCTGGTTCGGTAATAAATTTAAGTGAATGAACAACATATAATGATATGTAATATAAACGATAACACACGGCTGAGCTTGGCCGACCGTCTATAGTCGGCCCTAGCCGCATAATGGCCCTCGAGCCAAAGGCCCTCGCGCCGTTATGTCAGCAGGCGGGCAGGTATATGCAAGTATTTTAAAAGTTTCTGTCGATTTTGTGGGCATAACTTTCAATAAAGGTAACCATCAATCTTAAGGAATAATATGTATGTGAATTGAATTGACATAGAACCCCAACCTTTATCATTGAACGACAAGATAATAATTAATACAGTTAATGTTTTAGGAAAAACGGGAACTGTAAGTAAAGCAATAATTTAAATTGTTCTATGTTATTAATTCAAACACGTGTGTTTTGTCAGTAAGGAAACAAAATTTATCCGAGAGGCATTAAATAACAAAAAAGTGCGTTATTGGTTCACAATCCAGAAATCATGGTAAATATAACAAACTATTCAAATGCTTTTTACATTTATAATTTAATTCCTTAAAAATTGTATGTGAGTTATGAAATTGTGTTCATTGATGCTTCCGATTGACCATTGTTCCAGCTAAGTTAAACTATAACAGCATATACAGTTGGCAGTGTTATATACACTGGAATAGATAATTCAACAAAAAGGTAATGATATTACGTTAATGAGTGTGCTGTTCCTTGTTTTATCCATATATCTCTAATATAAACAACATAAAATTATTCGGGACTGTTAAAGGTCAATTTTAACACTTTTGGAAACTTTATAATATTAAAGATAATTGTTTGAGATGCGGAATACAACTATTTGCAACAATTAGACGTTACGCCTTATGCCATAAATCACCAGGTAACTCGTCCAATAACGCACTGTTTTCTTAAAGTTGGACTGACTTACCTCCCTTGCTGTGACGTCAGACATGTACATCCGCTATTTTTAACATGCGTTATTTATGCCGAGACGATCAACTTCATTGCTATTAAATCAATACTTTTATGTAAAATTATGGACTTTTTTGACGAATCTGATAATTATGAAGATGAACTGCATGAAATTAGACCGTATTTGNAATTATTTACATCACGCTCACGATACGCTGCAACTGAATATCCTGGTGGCCGCAAGTACAAATTTGTTCACTTGTTCGTTTTTCGATGAAGACAATGTGGAAAATATCATAATTTGTTTTTGTAGTTTGTTAGTTGATACATATAAAGACATTTTTTTCAAAAAGATCTTTATTCATCACTTCGTTATTTTTAAGTACGATGCAAAACTAAAGGTTCAAACCACAGTCATTTTAACCGCTCCTTACGACTTATTGATTATAATAGACGATGCCATCAATATTCAAAACAACAAAACAAATTTAAATACATCGCCCGGATGTAATAATTGAAAATACAACCCCACCCGCACATAAATAACCATGAAAACATATGTATTATTCTCGTGTATGAACTTGGCAAATGATGTTATTGTGCAATATTACATAGTGTTACTATAAATAGGGCCGTTATTCGTTTCTAGCGGGCTAATATAAATTATATTGGCCCGCCGGGCCGATGTTTTTTTATCAGAAAAGAATCGGATCGCGCGAAGTCAACTGAACAAAATTGAGTCCACATTCCGTCTTTTCAAACGGTGTTGTATAAAATTAAGCCATAAATCAACGATATAATTATAAATGATAATTAAACGTAGCACACAATTAGACAAATGAAAAAATATCGATTGCAACTGAAAGTGTAACTGTACTGTTGATTAGATTGATGACACTATTTGAGCTTAAAGTTTAACAGGAGTCATCCAACATCAACATTTAGTAAACGACACACTTATCTGAACTACAACTTTTATCCAATGCTTATACTAATAAAATTACAACGATATGCATTTCCATGTTCTGTTTTTGTCCATCCCTTTATCTAAATGTATTTCAAACTAAACTTTTTGAAACGTTTTACGAAATCGAATGACTGCTCGGAGTGATTTACCCATTATACATTACAAACACACAATCCGAAAGACGTTTTGGATTCGTTCGATGCTTTTTAAAATAAATATTTTACTATTAAATAAACCACAACGTTCGAATTGTTGTCACTTGAATCCAGAGTGTCAAGCTTAAAACGGTGTGTTTAGTCATGTAAATTACGTCACACGAGATACGTCATTAATGTCGTAATCAGTTGAATGAAAATAAAAGTACGGAACGCTGGTTCGGTAATAAATTTAAGTGAAGGAACAAAATATAATGATATGTTATATAAACGATAACACACGACTGAGCTGGGCCGGCCGTCTATAGTCGGCCCTAGCCGCATAATGGCCCTCGAGCCAAAGGCCCTCGCGCCGTTATGTCAGCAGGCGGGCAGGTATATGCAAGTATTTTTAAAGTTTCTGTCGATTTTGTGGGCATAGCTTTCAATAAAGGTAACCATCAATCTAAAGGAATAATATGTATGTGAATTGAATAGACATAGAACCCCAACCTTTATCATTGAACAACAAGATAATAATTATTACAGTTAATGTTTTAGGAAAAACGGGAACTGTAAGTAAAGCAATAAATTAAATTGGTCTATGTTATTAATTCAAACACGTGTGTTTTGTCAGTAAGGAAACAAAATTGATCCGAGAGGCATTGAATAAGAAAAAAGTGAGTTATTGGTTCGAAATCCAGAAATGATGGTAAATATAACAAACTATTCAAATGCTTTTTACATTCATAATTTTATTCCTTAAAAATTGTATGTGAGTTATGTAATTGTGTTCATTGATGCTTCCGAATAAGCATTGTTCCAGCTAAGTTAGACTATAACAGCATATACAGTTGGCAGTGATATACACTGAAATAGATAATTCAACAAATAGGTAATGATGTTACGTTAATGAGTGTGCTGTTCCTTGTTTTATACATATCTCTCTAATATAAACAACATAAGATTATTCGGGACTGTTAATTAAGATACAATTCTGAAGCAGACTATTATTGCTTACGTGAGTTACCCGTACTATGCAGTAAGACTTAGGATTTGTTGGT
This sequence comes from Dreissena rostriformis, assembly GCA_007657795.1. NCBI lineage: Eukaryota > Metazoa > Mollusca > Bivalvia > Myida > Dreissenidae > Dreissena > Dreissena rostriformis. The sequence goes on along the minus strand of VMBQ01001280.1, from coordinate 56,051 downwards.
TTATAAGGACCAATTTTCGGTAACATCAACGTTAATTTTTCTTTGAGTTTCATGTTATGGAAACGCAGCGGCTTATGGTGTTGTGAACTTAATTGCATTTCTTGAACATTGGTTAAGTTAAACAGGTAAGGAAAGTAAAGTTGTGCAGATTTTATGCTAACAGTGTTCTTGGTGCTTATTTTAAGTACAAATATGTTAGATTAAGCTTATTATTACAAATACAAATAAACGTGGAATGGTATCATCCTATTCCTTAGTCACAGTATTGTTGTCATTTGTTTCAGTTATATTTATTTATAAATTGTGCTCACACATTTTGCGGTTACATAATATATAGCGAGTTGACATTTATAGTCATTTACAGCTTGAAAAAACACATCGGACGTCAATTTAGTATTTCATTTGTGTATGTTTTTTTTTATCCAATAGTTTCACCAATTGAAAAAATCTTGCAAAATAATTAGTAATGCCTACGGCCTATCCGTGAAATTTTCCGAAGTGTTTTAACATCTGATAAACTATATTGAATTACAAAAATTTGTAACGAATACAAATATACCTCTGGTATCTGCTGATTCAGCATCATGAATTAAAACCCAAAGATGGGTAGACAATTTCATCCAAGGAGTATTTCGGGTTTTTCAAATTATGTGTATGTTATTTTCACCTTCTTATAATAGCTCTTTTTTATTATAAAGGAACACAGTCTTAAACGTCTGTGTTATGATTTCTGAATTATTAAATATCAATATATCAAGTATGCATTTGTTTAGCTTTTTGATATCAATTCAACATGTATAGATAAAACATGTTCACCATATGTATTGCAGTGTGATGTTTATTTCTCGTTTTGCCTATTGCAGATGTATCCTGGTTTGAGTTGACCGGAAAAAGGGGTTATGTTCTTGTCTGCGAAAATTTGTCAACGTTGTAAAATATTGCGTTTACTTAAACGTCTCGAGCCTGACGTGTCCCCTTACATAGAATGCCAAAAACCAAATGTAATCTTAATTTAATCCCTTTTAAATTTGCAATACTACTTTACTTACAATTGTTATTGTAATCAATGACGTATGTAATATGAAATAGGAGCTACATTGACGATCGCAATTACAATACGTGTTTCGTGCATGTATAGTGAAACGCATTAATGTAGCTTTGTTTGACTGTTTTCAAGTCAAGTGTAAGATATTAAATGTAGTAATTAAACAATTTATTTGCAGAAAAGAGGTTCTTAAGTCCTCACTGAAGGCTCTTTTAAACATTTGTTTAAGATAACAACGCTCAATTGTACACAATAAAATACACTTACATTTCATCAGTGGTTTGATCATTCAGTCACACATTTATTCATTCAGTTTGCCAATCATTTTCATTTTAAGCTCATTCATGTATTCATTCAGTGATTGTTTTAACCAATTTTACTTATGATTCACTCACTCTTCCACTGATTTTAACACATATACCCCCTCCCATCTCCCTCCATCCCTCAATCATTCTTAATCTTATAATTTCATGTCCACTTCTACACTCATGTTTAACCCATTTAAATGAGTTTTATTCTCTCGGGTCTTCATTCCTCATTTATGTAGAAAATCTATTCAGGCTATCATCACTTAACTCATGCATCTGTTCGCCAACCAACATACAAATCGGGAACATACGGACTCGTCATGCGGTCAAAAACATTGATCCAGAAGCAATCACCGAGATATATTTCCATTAAATATGTTTTATTGCATTACGTCATATTTCGTATTTAACTATTAAGATACATTGATACAATGTATATAAGCCTCTGAGAAACCTCGCGGCGCTTTCTATCGATTTTACGATCGACGAAGCATCATATCTCAAAAGAAATTTAAGAGGGACGCGGGTTTTGCAAGGAGTACTTTTAATCATGGCATCGTATAAAAAGGATGTATGAAACAGATTTTCATAGATTCCATGTTCAGATATATTTGGAACATGTATGATAACACAAACAGTAGTTTCCATTGTTACCAAACACATAAAAACACAGTGGACAAATTGTGTCTAGTTTGTGCATGTTAACGGCTTATTTGGATGTTTGTTTATTCGCAAGGATTAGCGGACCATTTTGCTGCGTGGTATTTTTAAGGACATACGGTGTAATAAATACCAGGCACTATACGTTAAAAAAATCTTAAACGCAAGTGATACCACACTGTGCATTAACAGGAAAGTCGGTATTTGTTGTAAATGGCATAGAAGTAAGAAATAAAAGGAAAATAACATTTAAATAATCTACAAAGAGCAACATTTTAGAATGTTTCTTTAAAGTAAATTATTTCACAAAAGAACGATAAAAGCTCTTTACTTTAAATGTACAACATATCTCTCTACTATCATTTAACAGCTGCAACAACCTTCCGGATATTAATGGGAAAATATAGTTTCAGATCGTGTAAATGCCATTGAAATAATTATCTGGTTTGAAATCTATCAAGCTTTTGAATTTCTCAATGCACTCCTAACATCAAAAAACGCGAGCTTAATTTGCTAATTCACCTTGGAATAGAGTTTGTGAATATTTTAGCTGTCATTTTTGAAGCTGCTTAAATAAAGGTTACATGAAAAGCAAATGGTTTCCTGGAATACATATAGTTTCGATACACATATTGTAGCAGATGTTAATGTAAAAATAATTGTGATAGACCTACTTAAGAACATTTGAATAACATGTAAACACGATTAAAAACAAAAGTTGGAACAATATAAAAATGTATATGTTTATAAAAGGATAACTTGTAACACAGGATATAACGTCCTTTCGTTTGACAGATAAAGAACATACACGTTATAAATACTATTTTAAGAGGCCTACAATTTCACAATAATTCATGTGAGTGTGCATTTGAAAAAAAAACGAGATGTTTGTTACAATATAAACATAGTAGATCTTTAGCTTAAAATAACACATGTCTATAGTAATTACAATAATATTAAGTAAGAAGAAAAATTCTATGCACTGTGTATTTACGTATAAGCTTCGTTTTCTTATTGGGTAATATCACAGCATGATATTTTTACAGAAAATTAATATTTTGCAGAGTCTTGCTTACGTTTCTCCAATTCGGATGGCACACCACTTCAGTCGTCCCACAAGACACCTGACGACATCATATAAATAGATTTAATGAGAGGAAAGCCCTTGCAAGACATCCGAAGACATCCGAAGTGGTTTATGGTCGAACAATGCAGCGTTGTTTTGATAAAGCACCGATCTGAATCTCAGAATGATAAGAAATAAATATCCCCTCCACAGTGGCATCGGTTGTCACGACGACAAGGTTTCTTAGCTACATGTATACATTATATTTCTATTTGGCTCTAATACGTTTTATCGTCGTTATTATTTTGATGCCTATGTGTTCGTTTAACTTCATTTTGAGTAATTAGATAAAGTTTTTTGCTTTTAATAAGTCTATGAAACGATAAGGTGCTCAACTATGTGTATTCATGTGTTATGGTCGCAAATTGGATTGTAATGATTTCCAGAACTGGTTTATGTTGGTGGTCATGAAACTAAATTCTTCAGATAACCGATGATTCTCATCCCTGTTGGCTCATATGAAGAAAATGATGTCTGATAAGAATGTCGTTCACGATAAACATAAAATAAATATAGACACTAGTGATGTTTTACGTGGCAATGCAACTATGATATCAACCCAAAAGTTTGGTTTAATATCTTAACTGCTATTTTTTTAAAGTCATGTTATTGAAGGCTAAATCGTTATTCGCTTTGTATAAAAAGAAAGTATTTATCAACAAACGGCTGTAACATTACTAGACATCTATCACAAAGTTGGCTGAACAAACATGAAACTTATATAATGCACTGACGCATGCAACATTTCAACAAACAATGAAAGGTTGTAGATACAGAGCAGGACTTTGGTCTCATATATCTAGCGGAAAAGTGATAACAGGCAATTCTTAAATAAGGATCTCGTAGAGATTGTTAAAATGAAAACTTTAAAAGCAACTGGAGATTTTCGTTCACATTTATTTTAAAAGCAATCTCAGTCAAGTACTTAGTTTGAGTTTAAATATTTACATAAACAAATGTTTCTGATTTATAAATATATACATCAAACATATTATTTGACAAGCGTTTGATCGTTTGTGCAAATAAACCAGCCAACTTGCTCTAACCGTTTAGTTTGATACTAACTCACTTGTGTATGGTAACTAGCGATTCTAAATTGATGTTTCTGACGACTGATGTTCTGGTATACCTGCAACTTAATTTGAATGTAGTGTAGCTGTTTGTCTGAATATTCGACATAATCACTAAATACTATTAAAAGCATCCAATAACGCGCACGTCCCAACCGTGTGATTGAAAGCAGCGTTTTTACAACTGCTTGTAATGAAATCCTCCAACAAATACCTGAAATGTTTTGCATAAGTACCTCCACACATTCTGCTGTGGTTCAATACCATGATCCTGTAGACTATCAGTTGTAATCAAAGATTGAGAATAGCGTTTAGATGTTGGTTCGGGAATACATCGATCAGCAATGCTATCTGCTAATATACACACAGCACACCGCAATACGTGGATTATGTTTGCGTTAACTTTTATAGAGAAAACAAGAACACATTGGTGTTTGGTTATAAATATACTCTGACTACAAATGGATTTTTATCACGAATAACTGTGTTAGTCTTTGTAATTGAATATCTCGGCAAAGTTGCGTGCGTCCGCGAAACAGGCTAAAGGAAAAAATACGCTTTGCAAACAACTAGATGGAAGTTGGAATTGACAACAAGTTAACATTGGAAACATCAGCAAGGGCAGTTTCATCAACGGATGCTACTTTACCAAGCCAACACAACGATATTGATCTATATCACATGTAAACTAGTTAGTTTTAGAAACGTGAATGTACGGGATATTAATTTTTATAATTCAAATTTGTCTTTCAGCTATTATTTTCACAAGTATACTTCTACTTCTACTTCTACTTCGTACTTCCAACAGTCAATTATACGTTCCAAGAATACAACACAAATGTTGCAAAAACAACAACGGGATAATTGGACTCATCCGTAACAAAAATCAAAGAAGACTATCGTAAATATGTCTAAATGTGATTTCCTACGATAGACAGACGGACAGGTTTGCCAAAAACATTACAAACATGAATAGGTCTGCTATTGCAGTTGATCCGGTAGCAGCACATTCAATGAACCACTTGCGTACCGTGTTTGCGTATTTTACACCGTTGTTGTTTGTTTTTGTCATGTTTCTGTTAATGATATATGCAATTTGTAGAAGATTTTAAATGAAACTTTATAGTGTATGCATTAACACAAAAAGGAACTATGTGTTTTAGTCATCATTATTTGAACGTCAACGGATTGAAATGTATTATAGTATTGAAATCAAAGACTTGAGCTGATAAAAACTTATAGGTATGAAATAATATTTCTGCATACATTTTACAGTTAAAGTTAGGTTTTGAACGAAACCCAATAGAGAAAATTTAATTTGTGTCATTCATGTTTCATTAATCGTTTGATTAAAATAAAGACACTGACTTAACTTACTCGTGTGTGTTATATTCAACTGGTATATCACTTCGGTAATTTACTCGTGTGTGTAATATGCAACTGGGATATCGCTTCGGTTACTTACTCATGTGTGTAATATGCAACTGGGATATCGCTTCAGTAACTTACAAGTGTATATAATATGCAACTGGGATAGCACTTCGCCAACTAACTAGTGTGTGTACTATGCAACTCGGATAACACTTCGCCAACTTACTCGTGTGTGTACTATGCAACTGGGATAGCACTTCGCCAACTTACTCGTGTGTGTACTATGCAACTGGGATAGCACTTCGCCAACTTACTCGTGTGTGTACTATGCAACTGGGATAGCACTTCGCCAACTTACTCGTGTGTGTACTATGCTACTGGGATATCTCTTCAGCAACTTACTCGTGTGTGTAATATGCAACTGGGATATCGCGTCATTCAGTTACCTGTGTGTGTAATATGCAACTGGTATAGCACTTCGGTAACTTACTCGTGTGTGTAATATGCAACAGGGATAACGATTCATTAAGTTACCTGTGTGTGTATTATGCAACTGGTATAGCACTTCGGTAACTTACTCGTGTGTTATATGCAACTGGGATATCGCTTCGCCAACTTACTCGGGTGTGTAATATGTATCTGGGATATCGCTTCGGTTACTAACTCGTGTGTGTAATATGCAACTGGGATATCGCTTCGGCTACTTACTCGTGAGTGTACAATGCAAATGTGATATCGCTTCGGTTACTTTCTCGTGTGTGTAATATGCAAATGGGATATCGCTTCGGTTAAATGTGCATTTAATTGTGAATTATTGTTGTATTCTAAAATTCATTATCATTTCATTTGAATGTTTGTAGTGAGTGGTATGGCATAATTGAGTCAAACACGCCTCTGTGCGTATGTATCCTCATTTTTGTGTGTGTGATAGTGTTCTGCAGATGTAACCTACATAAGCATATACGCACATGTACATTTAGTGAAAGAATGTTAATATATACCATAATATAATTTCAGAGATTGTTTAACAAATGTTTTCAGACCACAAATAACTGGAAGTGGTACTAACGCTGTTTTTTTTTATATCAGTTAGATACTTTATCCATCCAACTGGTATGTCCTTAGGTTCAACGCATTGTTGTTATATTTCGGCATTGCTACGATACAGTAAATTTGCTAAAAATATGTATACGTAGAACACTACATTCTCCGTGAAGTGGAAGATCGCGTGCGCCAAACATTGCGATAATGCCGATTTCACTACATATATTCAAACAATGTTAGTGATAACTCTCCAGGATCCAAGACATATCTTTTATCATAATCCACTTCCACCCACCCTGTCGTGTATTATCTACAAAGAAAGTGTTTTAAAGATTAAATGGTATGCTGAAACATTGTCAATGCGGATTGTTACAGATATTTGTACATACAAATGGTGCACTTAATATACCCATTTCATTCGATTGTTTACAAACAAAAAATGAACAAACAAAACACACTACATTACTAAGCGCAGTTACCATGAGTTTATCTGTTAAAGTCAAATATGTTCCGTTCTAAAGATCTACATACATATATATGCAGCTGTCATCAAATATTCAAAGCAAAATGCTCGAATGCATTATAACAATTTAGAATCGACTACGAATATCTAAGGAATATTCATGAGCACCGTGTTAAATCTATCGTATAATTCACCGCCAATTTACATGTATTGTAAATGAAGCACTTGGCGATTACGCACATAGGCACGTTTGAACTAATTCATGGTTTCAAGTTTGTTCATAACATATCTGTGTTTGTAATAAACAGAATTATTAACGTTTATGTATGTGACGTGATCAATGGCAAACTAAAAAGGACACCTTGTGATCAATTCCGAAGAGCAACACACTCATCATACGGGCAATTTTGAGAAGCAGGGACAGTATGTACACTTTATTTATAATATACACGTCCCCCTGTGGGTAAGACTCTAGACGCAGAACGAAACAAACGCACACACAAATTCGAATAAAATGTGGGATCACCGCAAATTATAACAGACACACTATAAGCATTCCACAAACGCCTCTCTACAAGGAGCATACACAAAAAATACCTGTTTTTATACGAATGTACAGTTATATTTGTATGTTCATTTGACATATGATATCTCGACTCACAGAAGTCATTGAAATGCGTACTTATTACTCTAAACAATCACAAAACACAGCAATATGCTATCGCGTGAGGTTGCTTATGATACAAAGTCTTTTACTTGACTCTTTTCATAAGTTTGAATGAAGCAATGCAAGTTATCATACTTACATTTACAAAAAAGGTACACCGTTTAAAACGCTTTGCATAGAGAGATTTTGTGTGGGTTGCTAACATACTTCGTCATTACGAAAAAAGTTATGAAATCATTAACGACCAAGTTGTTCACGTGAGAAAAAGGGACCTGTTTTGTAATCAAGACGAGTGTACGATGTTTAAAAACCGTTTTTAAATATGATACTCATCTAGGTTATTCGGATTGATATATAGTTGTCTTGGTTAGCATATGTAATAACTTTAACAGTTCCCGCAACATTATACTTATTAATTGTATACATTGTTTTACAATTGTGTTGTTTCCTCAATTCATAGCAATCTGTTTGTCGTCAAGATATTTTTTAGCAAACAATATTAACGAAGAGAAATATTAATGAACTAAGTATTCCTCTCCAGCAATATACACAGTCAAGGAATTCTATAAGTAAATATATGAAGTATGATTCAATGATAATTTTAGGTTTCTTGATGATTAAACATGGAACAGTCATCAAACTATTTAATTGGGTAACAATGTATATTGATTATGTATTATCTGGAATGTTTTGTGATGTAAATTCAAGATTGATAAATAACACTTTTTACCATATGTCTTGCATGGCGATGTAACGTACCGTTGTGTATCATACAACTGCAGATTTATCGTTATTTTGAGTTGCCAGGCAAAGGGCGTAACGTTCTTTTCTGAAATGATTTGTCTACATTTAAACATATTGCGTTTATTTGAACTTCTCGAGACTGCTGTATCCCACTACATATCAAAGACTCAACTGCGATACAGTCCATTATGCCGAAAACTTATTATACTATTCATTGTATGCATGTTAAATGTTCAATACCATTTTACAAAAACTTGTTTCCTGTGATTGTTCTAGTTACAAATATATATATAGTCCAGTAGGTCGTGTTATTACTGGTGATCTTAATTTTATTCAAAATAAAAACCTAACAAATTTACTTCGCAGAGGCCCAAAGTATAGACTTCCTATTCCAATCGATTTTGATAACTGCGTTGAGGAAATTGAAACGTCTTTACAGCAATATTGTACAAAATGGTGTAAGAAAGAAAATGCAGAAACTACTGCATTCAATGAATGGAAAACCAAGGTTTTATTTATGGCAATGAATAAGATATCGTTTTATAATAAAAATCCTTAAGCCTTACCACATTTACCTAAATTTAATAAACAATGTCTCTGTATATCTCTGAAGGACTTACAATCTAAATTCGTTATAGTTCCTACAGATAAGGCGGCTAATAATGCTATAATAATATGACGAATGTTTTATGTCCAAACGATTTCACAAGAATTTTCACAAACTACATCATATTGTGAATACAATAAGCAGCCTAATGAAATTATTTCCGGCCATGTCGCCAATTGCATAAATCTAAATGTTAACGTAAATATTGCTAACAGGAACTTGCCATCACTTTACTGGATACCTAAATTACATAAAACGCCATATAAAAGTCGTTTTATCGCTAATTCAGTGTCTTGTACCACCAAGCAATTATCAGTGTACCTAACATCCGCCTTGAGTGCTATTAGATATCATATAGCCAAATATTGTAATACAGTTTATGAAAATAGTAATATAAACTTATTTTGGTCAATAAAAAACTCCTTAGAAGTTATTGATAAAATTAAAATTAGAAAATATAAGGTGTCACAAGTAAGTACTTATNAAAGAAGGGATGTAGTTGATGCGTGTTAGTAATTTCATTTCATCGTGCCTCAAAAAGTTGTAACTCTGTTGCTCTGGTCTCCTTTCAACCATTGAGTAATAAAATAGTAATTAAATTGAATGCGTTTTAATTCCCTTTTATTACTGTTTAATTTGAGTTGCAATGCTATGAGGTTAAATTTTATTTACACTTATATGTATCATGAATATTGCTGGGCCAAGTGTGAGGTTGAGCGCTCTATAACCGGTTTAAACCCCCAATGCTTAGCATTGACCGTTCCAAGGCCGTGACCCCAGCTTTATTCTACTATGTGTATATGTTGTTTCGTTTTGTGCCGTACTGTACCGTTTTGGCAATTGGTTCCTTGCCATAAATAAAGGGCCACAAAGGTGTGTATGATAGAATTGCAATACTGCTGCAGTTTCTGGAGTTTCAATTCTTTATACTGGTTCAGAGGGCGGTTATCTTCATACACATAATTGGAGAAACTACGATGTTTTGCCCTTGAATTCAAACAGATTATCCTTATTATCAACTACTTATGTGATCGGATATCAGGGCAATATTAATAATCAAAATTAAAATAAGTAAAGTGTTCATGTATAGAATAACACATACATGTTGTTATAATTAACAACATTGTGTGTTCAAGTAAAGTGGACGATGTTAAATATAGTATTGTTTAAAACAAACAGTTTTATTCAATCCGCATTGCAGACTCTATAGAAGTAAATGTAAACAGTGTCGCTATAAATTGACAAAGCACATATTTCTAAGCAAGCAAATGTCATATCATACTAAGAATATACATTTACATTTGCTCATTACCATGAGATTCATATACTCGGGTTATTTTATTCCTCATATATTCGCTCATTCTGGAATAGTGAATCTTCAATGACTAGCTATACTTTTTGTAAACTGCTAACAACGTGCAACGCAATAAGAGGATTTTGTCTTCGGTAATTGTTATACAGAAAACAATAATACATCTGTATTTGGTTTCAAATACATTCTGAACATAAATGGATATTAATCGCACATAACTGTGTTAGTATTTGTTATTGAAGTTGCTTGTATCCATGAAAAAAGCTAACAATGATTTGGAGGTTGGACTTGACAACAAGTTAACAGTAGAAACATCAGCACGGGAAATTATATCATTGGATGCTACTTTACTTAGCCTACATAACGATATAGATTTATATCGCAACTTCAATAGTTTCTGTTCGAATTGTGAATGTACAGAACATTAATGTGTAAAATACAAATGTATCTTTGAGCAAATATGTTGACAGATATACATTCCAAGAATACAACATAAATATTGCAAATAACACAACGGAATGAATTTACTAGTTCGTAACCGAACCAGAAGACGAATATCGTAGATATTGGCTTGATGTGATTTCCTGCATTATCAAGACAAGTATTGTCAATCAGCAGTTCACATATGAATAGCTCTGAAATTGCAGTCGTTGCAGTGGCCACACATGCAATGAATCGCTTACAGACCGTGTTTGCTTATGTTACAACGGTGTTATTTGTTCTTGTCATTCTCCTGTTAATGATTTATGCCATCATTCGTCGATGATTATAAATGAAACTTGAATGTATATTCATTAAAAAGAAATAAAATTGTATGTGTGTCCCATCAATATTTTTTACTTCAATGAATTGTAACGTAGGACAAATAACTGTTGATACTGATCTTACACGTTAAGTTGAAATGTGGTTGATTAAGTATCGTTTATTGAAAGCATCAACCTTGATCTGAAAATAATAGCTTGACATTCATTTTGTTTCTTTATGTTCGCCTATATGTGTATAATTCAAATGGCAAAATGGTGTTTTAAGTAATTGAAGGTTGAATGTATCTTATAATATAAACAGACAGTGATTCCCATGGTTGCATAAGACATCGCCAAATTTAATGCACACAATTAAACGCGCAGCTACACCAAAATGGATAGATTTATTAATCGTGGTTTCATGGTTTCATTTACTTATTTTAAGTGACTCTTTGCCATACAGTTTACGGTATTGCAAGTGACTACTTGCCATGCAGTTTGCTTTATGGATATTGAGTATTTGCCGCAACGTTTAAGGTATGGAAAGTTTCTTTTTGCTACAAAGTTTGCGTTGTGGCTAATGACTATTTTCCAAACAGTTTGCTATGTGGAAAGTGACTATTTGACTCACAATTTTGTTTTATGGCTAACATTTGGGTTTTAAAATAGAACACATGTGTATGATAGTCGAGACTCAGAGAAACTATTGATCAGTATTTGACTCATCACACAAACTGCTTTTTAATCAGTTGCGCAGACAAGCTTTCGCAGGACGTCTTATCATGCCGAATCGATTTAACGATAATTGCATTGAAACACTTTACAAAATTACGTTGGCGGTTTTCTGCCACATCATTCTTGCGTGTTGGCGGGTTTTAAAAAGCTCGGCAAAACGCTGAATAGAAAGAACAATCCATTTACCTAATTAAATGTAAAAGAGCGTAATTACGATAACAAAAAAAAAAGTTTTCGCCCTTTTCTGTTGTTTTGGCGGATCTTTTTCTCGGACAAAAGGCCCCGCCAAAATGATATATAGTGCGACAAATTTCTTAATTATCGAAAAAGGTGCTCTTGTTTTGTTTTTTCTCATGGATTTGTCGTTCATCCTAGTTTGCGTTACTCAATGCTTCCTATACTCTTACACAAGAGAACAACACATACACACACCAGAACGAGAAAAAGGGTGCCAATTCGAAAATTATGATATTATTTGCTCTTTCTTAAATCTGGCGGGTTAAAGTGTCGTTGTGTCGTTCTGTTGTTTTGCTGACCTTAAACCCCATCAACACAATCAAAGTAAAGAATGAAACATTTGTACCCGCTAGAACGACAAACAAGCCGCCAACATGTCAGTTATGTTTCGGTCTTTACATTGATTTGACGAGTTCTCATGTTGGCGAATTTCAAACCCGCAAACACACCCGAAAAATATATCAGCTATTATACAATCGGAAAGATGTGCATTCTGTTTCTTGCATGACACCTTCAATCAATTTGTCATAGGTACTTATCTCGTCATAGAACATTTTAGACGTGTTCATCTTATGCACGTCGAAAAAAGTACATTAAAGTTGTCGAACAATACTGACATATAAGGACTAATAAATAAACAGCAACAACCGAATCAACCTGAGTAAACATTTCTAAGAATAGCATTAAAGATATTGCTCTCATAGAATGTCGATAAAATGTTTAAAAAGTAAAACAGTACCCATACAAAACCATTAAGCAAGTGTACAGGTGAAAAAGAAATCTTCCTGCATCCACTGTGAATGTGTGTGTGTGTGTTTCGCGATCGATGGCGAATTGCAAAATGACACGTTTAAATCTATTCGGCCTATTCGGCGGGTGTTTATATTATTATAAGATAAACTGATTGGAATTACTAACAAAAATCAGTGCATGATTAATACAATGCATTTATTAAGTTGACACTGACCAATGTATTATTATGACACACTTATTGCCTCACACATATCAAACCTGTATTGTGCCAATGAATCTCGTGTTCAGAAAATGGATCCGCACGGAAGATACATGTATGTTCATATCATTAGTATTCCTATATAATTGCACGTAAACAGCTAGAAAGCACCTTGTTCATACAGAAGGCGGGAAGGAATACTTTCTTGAATGACCTTTGCTGGTTAGCATACCTTATACATTAAAATAAATGCAATTATTTACCAATCATTAATACTAGCTGCTGCTACGTATTTTAAAACTCCTTGAAACATTAACAATGTTGTTACAGAACATTATTCTAATACACGCTTATACCGAAAGTATTATTGGGTTTCTATTGTTTCACCTGAAGTTAATGATGGCGCGGCAAGGCTATAGGTCTTACACGTTCAAGCAAACTTAAGATGATTGTATAAGTGCATTTTGCTCTGTGATATATATTGAAGAATGTTAGTATATCAGTTCGATTGTTGGGATTTCGAATATCTTTAAGTTCAAAACTTGTAAAACCGTATCCATGTTCTTTTCTAATGAAGCTTTAATGAGCTTAAATACACTTCAATATTATGTCATTGTTTTGGTTATGTATTCGAAATTAACTTGTTAACTGATTCCCACAATGACAAGTTTTAAAAAGCAATGCCATTGATTCAAGAAATGATATAAATATGTATTCATACAATGACAAGCAACTCATTGATAAGAATATTATTAAATCAAATATGTTGTAGGGCGTAAAAATAACTAATTGGACATTATCGATAAATTAATAAATCCTTACGATATCAGCGAGAACTTGTGAAAGACTAACATTGCGTTTAGAATACATTGCACACTGATAGATTTTTCGTCTAAAGGTTCCATTTGCTAAACCTTCTTACAATTGTATATGTGTGTCCTCCAATTGATATGTCCCTGTAAACAACAAAGTACCCCGCAACGTGCATTTAAAATTCAAAGATTGTTAAAAAAATATAACGTTGCACGAGATTATCACGCCAATCATTCAGTTGTGTGCATGAAATTATCACTTCGTGATATTACTTTTTTTCCGATGTTTTGTGTTGCTTCCTTAATGAGTTCTGGATTATTAAGCAAGTATGCAATTGCTTTTTAATTAACCCCTCGTGAACATCGTTCCGTACCGGCAGTTGTATGTAGCATAATCGATAGCAATGACAGTTATTCACAAATGTTCGAACATTTTCGGAAACAGTTTGCCACAGTGGTGTCGCAGAGAAAATGTCACCTTGTGTGCTGATTTATGATTTATTCTCCGAACTCTTTGAACATTTACTCTTTAAAAAAATATATCAGGTGTCTAGTGTTTTTCATTGTTTTGTGTTTGTAAAATATTTGTGAGTCGTGTGTGGTACATTGAAAAAAATTGGATCAGAAATATAAAACTTAAGTGAGTTAAGTTAGGAAATACACAAATATTAAAATAGTGTGTTAACTTAGTCATCGATGAACTAGAAAATAACACGCAAACGAAGTTTCTTTTCTTATAAATTACTTTGTTTGTTCAAAGCACTATACACAATCGCCCAGGAAAGAAGTTTTTCTGTCAGGCGTTTCAAATTAAATACAATCTTTTCTTTACACATTTGAAATGTATGTCTATTTTATTCATACAAAGTGCTAATTGTTTACGTTTAACAAGGAAATGTTTCATTATCATGAGTTCTGCCCAGCTTTATAATATGGGTATTTACCGTTATTTACCGGTATTATTATACAGCGGGATAATTGAAAACTTACAACGATAGATTACTGTATATTGTTGCCTAAACATTTTGGCTTTTACTATAAAGAACACTAATTTTGTATGGGGTTACTTAATTTTATGAAACATTTTACGAAATGTTCGTTGGTTTTGAGTGTTATTTTAACCTGATGTTCACTTCTTAAATCATTTGTAACCCATGCACATGATATTCAGCCACTGTTTTTCTTTATAATTCCTCTTGCATTCGCTTATCCCTTAATGCAATCTATTCAGTATATCATCACTTAACTACTGTGTCTTTTTGCCCACCCACATATAAATCGTGAAAATACGGACACCACATTCTGCCATAAACATTGACCTCGTCTAGAAATAAATCGCAAGCAATCACTGAAACATTTTGCCCGTAAATATGTTTCATTGCATTAAGTTGTTTCTCGTAAATTACCTTGCGCTGCGAGTAACATCGATACAAGTTTCACAAGCCCCCGAGAAACCTCGCGGTGCTTAAATCGATTTTGTGATCGAAGACGCATCAAAGCGCAAAAGACAATTTTAAGAGGAACGTGATTTCCGCATAGTGAGTTCAGCTAGGAAAGCGTTAATCATGGCATCGTAAAGAGGAAATGTATAAAACAGGTTGTCAGAGATTTGATATTCAGTTATAGTTGGCAACTGTATGATTAAAACAACAGTATGTTCAATTGTTACCAATCTTATATGAACATAGTGGACAGGTTGTTTCTTGTGTTTGCGTGTTAACGCCTTCTTTGGATGTTTGATGTTTGGCAAGATAAGTGGACCATTGTGCTGCATGGTATTTTCCTCGGACATATGGACTAATTATAACCATGTAGTATACGTTAAATTAATATAAAACGAGAGTGATACCATCCTGTGAATACATAGCAATTCAAAGCCTGTTTCATTTGTATAAATGGACAGAATTTAGGAATATAAAGAAAATGAGTTAAAAAATCTACACAGGGCAACATCTCATAAGTATCTACACAGTTATNCAACACAAAACATTGCGTTTAGAATACATTGCACAATGATATATTTTTCGTCTAAAGGTTCCATTTGTTAAACCTTCTTACAATTGTATATGTGTGTCCTCCAATTGATATGTTCCTGTAAACAACAAAGTACCCCGCAACGTGCATTTAAAATTCAAAGATTGTTAAAAAAAACTAACGTTGCACGAGATCATCACGCCAATCATTCAGTTGTGTGCATGAAATTTTCACCTGGTGATATTACTCCTTTTTTAGTAAAGGTGAATGAATCCGTAAATGAAATTAACCTCCGATGTTTTGTGTTGCTTCCTTGATGAGTTCTGGATTATTAAGCAAGTATGCAATTGATTTTTAATTAACCCCTCGTGAACATCGTTCCGTACCGGCAGTTGTATGTAGCATAATCGATAGCAATGACAGTTATTCACAAATGTTCGAACATTTTCAGAAACAGTTTACCACAGTGGTGTCGCAGAGAAAACGTCACCTTGTGTGCTGATTTATGATGTATTCTCCGAAATCTTTTGACATTAAAAAAATATATCAGGTGTCTAGTGGTTTTCATTGTTTTGTGTTTGTAATATATTTGTGAGTCGTGTGTGGTACATTGAAAATAATTGGATCCGAAATATAAAACTTAAATAAGTTAAGTTAGGAAATACACAAATATTAACATAATTTGTTAACTTAGTCATCGATGAACTAGAAAATAACACGCAAACGAAGTTGCTTTTCTTATAAATATTTTTGTTTGTTCAAAGCACTTTATAAAATCGCCTGGGTCTATTATACTCATACATAGTGCTAATTGTTTACGTTTTACATGGAAATGTTTCATAACCGTTAGTTCTGCCCAGCTTTATAATATGGGTATTAACCGTTATTTACCGGTATTATTATACAGCGGGATGATTAAAAACTTACAACGATGGACTACTGTATATTGTTGCCTAAACATTTTGGCTTTTACTATAAAGAACACTAATTTTGTATGGGGTAACTTAATTATATGAAACATTTTACGAAATGTTCGTTGGTTTTGAGTGTTATATGGGCTTTAAAGGACACTCCAGATTTTGATATACAAAAACGCATCTGCATCATTATTTACCTATTTGTACCACACATGCAACATTAAAGGTGGACCCGACAAATCAAATTCCCCCGAATTGCGTTTGGGTATTACATGTGATAAGCAACATGGCTTGCGTTTTCAGTAATTGGAATCCGTATGCAGTGCGAGCTAAAATTCGATTGTAAATCATTTAAAACAACAAGACAAGCAGCTCATTTAGACACGTATAATGGCAATATACATCAGTGATGTGCAAACAGTGTAAACATTGTAAAACATGTTTCTCAAAACACGACTGGATGAGCAGTCCGGGGATGAAATGCGAGTCTCCGTAGTTTTGTTGTTTACCCGCAAAATGACAAAACGCGTTACAATCGTAATTTATAATGATCTTAATAACAGTTTGTCTCTCAAAAGGTAAAAGGTTATCCATACAAATAACCCATCTATATAGCGAGTCTATAAAAGTAGACCACGAGCTGCTGGTGGCTGGTGTTCTTAAAGGTTAGTTTATACTAAATAATATTACAATAATATCCCATTATGAAACGGTTACCTTTCAAGGCATTTTACTTGCCGTTTTTTATTTCAGATTGTGGAATCCTAATAACAAAATAAAGATGAATATGTTCTTTTTCAACAATTGCAATTAAAAGGATAAGTCATGTTACTTCCGAGAAATGTTGCAGACACGCATATGATACATGAATTAACTATAGTTACTATACAATTTATGGTTGTGATTGCTAAATGGCGTTTATACCAGACTAGAAAAATAACAATTAAGAAATAGGCTCTACCAGGGAAGGGAAAACAATGATTAAGTGGAATATTACCTCAACGGTTTGTTCTGAAACTCGTGTTACTTTCTTAGCCACGCATGAGTTTTGTTAAAAATTAAAGCTTGATCGGGAAATATCACGTTTTAACGTCATGGTACATGTATATTAAAAATATGCAAGGATCGGCACATGGGAATTAAACATGGGAAAGTCACGAGGGGTATAAACCAGTTGTTTATAAGCATGTTGTATTTCGCTTCAATTATAAGTATCAATTCTTATATATAACTAAACACATATAATAAACGTTCTTGAAACAGTTATGAACTAAAGGTTTGATATTCCAGACGGAACGCCGGGTCCGGCTGGCTCAAAGAGAGGAGATCTGACACTCAATTCGTTTTGAGCCCGGACACAGAAACTTAACTATCGTCATGCAACGGACAAACCCTGATATATGGCGACAATTTAACAACATCTGCCACTTTTTAGTTGATTGTAGCGAGATAAATGCACATTCATTCATTCGAAATTAATTAATCAATGTCAGAGTAACAAACAACCATCTTTTTTGATCTTAGACATTAAAGTGTTAACTTGACCTAACAGAAAAGAGTCAGAGTTTTACAAGTGCAATAGTGCCACCCAGATTCATGTATTCCTCAACCGAATGTGATAAGATATCAATTAGTATTTCGAACCCAACTTTTAAATGTTAAATACCAATTTCTGTCTACAAATAAATAAAGAAATACAACTGGACAATGTGTGTTGTTGATGACCTACCTTGACACTGTGAAGATGGACAGACATCCAGTAGAATACTAGGACTTCATTTCTCACGTTGTCTCCGCGATACAATATTCAATACGTGAGGTATACACTATCCACTTTTGTGACATACACAGAGCATTGTTAGACATAGGTCTCAATGTGAGGAAAATGTCTCTCATTATTTTCGCAAACAAAGCAGGGTGATTTCATCATACCCTTCCATTTTATTATATACGCAGAGTTTCGATCTAATGCCACACGAAATACACAATACATGTACATGGGTATGTATATGTAGGTTATATTTAACTATATGTAACAAAGTGGCAACAGCATACCCGCTTTTTCAGAAGAGTTCATCGTTAACCATTTCCAGAGATCATTGTTATTATATGATGATTATCTGATATATTTTAATAACAAATGGTGATTAAAACAAAACTGGGAGCCGTTATAACCGTATGCTTTAAGATCGTACATGAACGATAAGGTAACGTGCTGTGCATTAACGATATTGTATAACACATTGAAGAATTTTTTTCGTCATCGTTGCATTAACATTTATATTTTTTTTTTGGTTTTATCTAATATGTCCTAATTTAAAATCAATAAAACGATATTATCCGGAATTCGTACCTGCACGTGTTTAACACACATACTGCATGAAGTCATGAATTACAAGTTGTAATAATAAAGTATTTATTGTTATAAAAAAATGAAGTCAGAGGCAAAGCCATGCAGTGACAATTTTACTTATTTGACCTATATTAAAATACACCAAAAGGGGCAACATACAGTAAACAAAAATATGTGTACCCTCAAGTCCTTTAAAAATCATTCCCCAAACAAAATGGCGATTGTCTCCATTTCTATGTCTAGTTTGTTTATGTTGCGACGTTGCTTTTTTTCCTTTTTGGGATCGATTGATCTGAGTAGAAAAGACAGACACGCTGGAATCGTCTGGGGTTGTGTTTATTTTACTGTCGGCTTCAATCAGTTTTATAGAAATAACTATTGAGGATTGTCCCATCTAGCCAGATAGAAAGATTACGGTTTAAGATCTAGCAATTTATAAATGAACTTGTCCACTTATAATTATGGTACCTTAAACGTGCAGACAAAGCTGTGCCAAAAGCGGTCCATGCAAAATTCATGTCGGTTACGCTTGCTCCTAGATTTCGGGAGATGGTAAAACATTTTTTTTTTTATTTCTCAAAAAGTGTTTATTGCTATTAAATTACATTTAAAATATATGTTGGTGTAGTTGAAGTCGTAATTATGTCATCGTTAGCTGGTTATATACGAAACCGGAAATACTTCACACAAAACCGTGTTAAAATAATGAAAGCTTGGAACGCAAATAATCGCTGAGTGGTGTGGTTGTCCAGATTGAATGCTGATTAATGTTTGCACTATTTATTAACTCACATTAAACGAGAAATAATAAAAACACATCAACACTGCATATCACACAACATATTTTTGTTTATCTTGGTTCAAACATGCATTACGTACTAGTTCTTTGCATTATCGATATATTGCGTTATGAATCTATGATGATGATTGGTTGTTTAAATCAGGTATTTGACGACATTTTCTGTCACAGTTTTGACAAGATGCTGGTTTCATTATTTTTTATCAATATAATAATTAATGTCACGTAATATTGTAGGATCAATTATGGACACAGGCAACAAGAGATCTATCACACAATATCAGCACTTGACATTTTGTAATCGCTTTATTAGCAATATGTTGCCCATTAGTACGAACACATATATTTATGCTAATATATAATATTAAACAAAATGTTTTTTATTTGAAATTGCATATTATGATCAACCGCTAATTTAGTAATATTAACATTAGAAAATAATTGCACGCAAAGAAAGCCGCTTTGTTTAACGACTCTCAGAAGAGTGTTCATGACTATATATACATCTTAAATTACATAGGGTTTAGTTTAAGCCAGTTTCGAAGATCTATTCTAGCAAAATAAAGCAATTAATCATGTTGTTTAGAATGGGTCATCCCTAACAGACATGCTTTTTATTAGCAATTAATGTGTTGCAGTCTGTTATCAAGGAAATTACTTTCCAAAGCTAATTTAAGACAGTAATTGCCGTTTCATCTACCTCAACTAACAGAAACCGCACATGTTATAATTGACACACATTTGCTTAACCTCGACTGATATGCGATTCAAATGAAATTAATAAAATGAAAAACCAATGTTAATAATTATTTCTGTACCGCTGTCTAACAGACAAATTATAGTATCTGTTGTCTTAAATTGTATTAAATGCAATGACTTAAACTTCTTTCTTGTATGTTGTTTTTTTTTAAAGCTGCAATGGTTGAATACTAACTGCTGTAATAATTCAAAATGTATGGTTATCAAATAAAAAACAAACTGAACAAAACACGACTTAGTATTTGTCTTATCGCGTTGTGTCTGGAGATAAGTATGTTATTTTACAAATTGCCATTTTATTGTTTAAATATTTAAAAGAACAATGGGTGTTAGAAAAAAAATGTTGATGATTGAACCAACGCCTTAAATCGAAATTCGGATGAGCATGTTTCGTTTGATTTCGCTCTCGCTAATGTATCATCAATATTGATGTGGAAATAATATCTTGAAACACTTTTGCTTTCTTTTTCGGTATGTGTACAACTGGACTTTTCCTTTTTTTTACAATATCATATTTCTAAAACCATCTATAATTTCATGACATTTTGAGACATTGAATCTTAAAACCAACATAAGCATCCACGCATTTTTAATGCAAACTCACAATACTTAACATGGTTGAATTAGAAAGTTTAGGTAATATTTCAATATAATTCACACAACGACACTAACAGATAAATCAAATTTATTATAGCATTAGGTCTTTCAGTTTTGGTAAATGACTATTTGGCACACATTTTGAGACAGAATAAAATCCATCATCTAAGTTCAAGTAGCTTATTTCGTTTTTTATATATGCGACATTGTTCGAAAATTGAGCATAACATTTTATTTTTGATATTGAAATGTGAAATTTAAAAACTCAACCATCGAGTCACATGTATGAACATGTTGATTTAATTTAAAAAATATTTTGTTAAATACATAACGATATGAATGATCAGAAAAACATCAGAACTCTAACATATGTATTTATTTATACAACGATTTATTCACAGAATTTGCTATATAGATTATTAAACAATGCTTATTAACAAATGTTATTCATAGTAAATAATATGTTCCAAAGACAAAAACGTTTATACAAAAAGAGAATTTTCTGTTCTCCTAGATTAAGTCTTTGATAAACGGTGTTGGTGTTTTTTTTTTTAATTATTTAATATTGATACACAAACATTTTCTACACACATTTATAACGAGCATTATATAGCAAGCCCGTATAACATTTGTTGACGATTGCAAACATGCAGATAACCATTACTAATAACAGATGCTTCGATGATAGATTCAACGAACAGAAAGGTATATATATATATA
>VMBQ01001280.1:15353-33868 GCA_007657795.1 Dreissena rostriformis | reverse complement strand
GGGGGCTTAATTAATAAATACATGATTATACAACAACACCAACAGAAAAAAATGCACACAACAACGTCCTAGCATCTCAGATGGTGTATTATTTCAAGCTTTAAATGATAAGAACAGTTAACGTGCTATGTTTGAATAACCAGTCATTTTAGAAACAAATTTAAATGTAAGTGCTACGAGTGTAATATGATAAATAACAAGAATGATATCATGTAAGAACATGTGTATATGTTATAATAGCATGATTGTTCTAATATAATTGTACTTAAGCGGCTACAACTCACGTTGTTAGAATATAATGCGGAACACTTTACATGCAATATGTATACAATAAATGCAATTATTTACCAAACATTAATGACATATGCCGCAGCGTTTCATAAAACTCTAAGAATCTAAGAAATTATTAACGATGTTGTTACCGAACATTATCCTGAAAATCGACAATACCAACGTTTTATTGCATTTCTAGGGTTTCACCTGCAAGTAATGATGGCACAGCAAAGTTATAGGTCTTAGAAGTTAAAAAAAACAACAACAAACAACTTTAATTTGCTGTTTTCATAAATGTTGCTCTGCGATTTGTATTAACGTATGTAAGTATATCAGTTTGAGTATTGTATAGCGAATATCTAACAGTTCAATATAAGGTATTTTGTGAATATGTTGTTAATTACATTGAACAAATAACACTGTATTAGATATCGGAAAAAAAGTAATAGAAATACAAAGTTGAACAGCAAAATATCGTAATAATCATAAAGGATACTATACATCGACTATGGTAATGCTTATTAATATTATGTTTAAATGTTCAATATTGTTTATTCTTGTGCCGTTCAATTGATACGCACCTGTAAACAAAGTACCCCGCAACGTACATTTAAAATGCAGAGAATGTTAGAAAACGTACGTTGCAAGAGATACTCACGCTAATAATTCACGTGTTTGCATGCAACTATCACCTGTTGATAGACTTTCTTTTTTCAGTAAGGTGATTTCGGGATTATTAAGCAAGTTTGCAATTTCTTTTTCTATTAACAACTCGAGAATGAATTTCTAGTTCATGAACATTGTTTCATACCGACAGTAATGTTTAGTCATTAACAAATTGACCTAAACTTCAATGCGTTTTTCATTAAGGATCATCAATGGAAATGTGTATTTCTTTCATAGATCGTTGGCTGTAAATAAAGAAATCGCCTTAACTTAATCGTATTTGTAATGTGCAACTGAGATATCGCTTCAGTTCAATGTGCATGAATTTGCAATTTAATGATTTAATCTAAGAAGCGTTATTACTTTTTTATTTTCGAATTCACTGGGATAATCAAATGATGTTAGTGATAAATCTCCGTTATCTTGTTCATATCTACTATCGTAATTCCATTTCCGCTTATCATGTCGGGCAATCTGCAAATTTTATATATTTATTTCATCTTTAAACTGCTTTTCTTAGGCTTAATATACTACTCAAGTGTGATGCAAGCTTACATTTGATAAATAAGTAGAAAAAATAACAGATGCTGTGTGAAATATTCAAAATTTCATGTTTAATTATTACAGCATTTTCAACGTTATAAATCAATACTATTATATTAAAGTTAAGAAAATTCCAATTCAGTCAATATTTGATGCCTGTGTGTATGTTTATTTTAAAGGTAACTCGTTCTGAAATGCAAAGTCCTTATGCAAAATAATAATATTATTATTTATAAGGAATGCCATTTAATGTTACGGATTGCCCTGCATAGGGGGTTACGTTCTTTTCTGCGACGATCTGTCGACATGGTCAAATACTGCGTTTACTTAACCTTCTCGAGTTTGGTGTGTCTTCTTGTGGCAACGACACAACTGCGATGCAGTCAATTATCCCGAAAACCAATTGCAATCTTCATTAAATGCCTATTAAATTTCCAATACATTTTACCAAACAATTGACCTGTTAAGAGGGCGGTTATCTGGATACACATTAAATACACATTAAATAATTGGATAGTCTATTATAATGGAAGATGGTTTGGTTGACTTAAATGATAATACATTGAACTGGTTCGGAAAGGTGAGGGACTTACTATTTAAATACGGATTTAATTATGTGTGGCCTTATTAAGAAAAAATCGACGGGTAATCCTTGGATATTGCGGTAATAACCAACGGTATATAGTTCCGATGCGCAGGAATTAAACCACGAGGGCGTAGAACGACATACCGTTGGTTATTACCGCAATAACCAGCGGTTACCCGCCGATTATTTCGATTCTAACCCGATTTTATTAATAATTCATCCGCGATTAAAAGGTTATAAATGATAACTATATTAATCTTACTTCCTCCTCTTTTCCGTGAAAACGTGACGTCACCATAACAATGAAAATCAAATGACGTCCACTACATTCATAAACAATGCCAGGACAATCAAAGTGACGTCATACTTATCAACCGTTGGTATATCGGGGTAATAACCCACGGTAAGCTCCCTCCTCATTCTAATGTGTATGCGTTGGTTATTGGTGTGCGACTGTGGTAGAATAGCTCACAAATAAATGAGGCTAATTTTCTGTCCTTGTTCAAACAAAGAGTTATCAACGAATACTTACAAGAGTGGACACGAGATATTAATAATAATATGGTGCTAATTGTGTATAAAGCATTACAAACAACATTCTCGTTTGAATCATACTTAGAGACGATTGTGTCAAGAAAATGAAGATCAGCGATTTCGAAATTACGCATCTTTGCACATAACCTGAGAATGCAGACTGGTAAGCATGATAGAATGGAAAGAAATTTGTGAATCTGCCAACTATGTAAATTTGTACAAATAAGACAAAACTACATCAAAACGTATTATAGAGTTAGACCGAACATGTTCAAACTCACGCATTTATTAACTACATAAAATAAAAGTGAAATGTTCAAGTTAGGAAAGTTCATAACAGAAGCACTTGATACTCATAGCATTGTAAACTTGTGTTATATGTATAACTTTAAACTCAACACATTGTGATATTATTGAAATACTGTTTTTAACCATGTCTGTAAATAGTATATGCCTGTATGGTTGTTGCATACAAAATAAGTATAAATATTATTCGGTATTGTCTGTGCTTCTTGAAAGTTACAGGATTTGGATTATTTCGTGTTCTTAAAAAGTATTGTTCTACTCTATCATCGATTTCAACGCCATACAAAACGCTTCCATATATAGCTAGATACGCTTTCTACATATGAGATAAAAAAATGTTTAAATATCTGTAAAGTTCATCCATTACTTGATTATAATATCTATGCAAAAACGACTTACTATATTCATGTATTTTGTATCATCATTTTGTTAAACACTAGAAACTGTTAAGTTTATGTGTAATAAAAGTATGTTCTTTTCTGTTCTGTTCTATGATTCATTGCCCTTGAATAAAAACAAAGTATAATTGTAAACCATTACGTATGTGATCTGTTATAATAGCAATATTGATGATCGTAATTTCAA
This sequence comes from Dreissena rostriformis, assembly GCA_007657795.1. Taxonomy (NCBI): domain Eukaryota; kingdom Metazoa; phylum Mollusca; class Bivalvia; order Myida; family Dreissenidae; genus Dreissena; species Dreissena rostriformis. The sequence continues at coordinate 30,375 of VMBQ01001280.1, read as the reverse complement.
TAAGTTCAAGGGCATGTATAGTGTAACACATACATGTAGTTATGTTTCACAAGATTGTTCAAGTTACGTGGAAGATATTAAATGTAGTAATGTTTAAAAAACATTTTCAATAACAGAAGATTTTTTTAACCCGCATTGACTAATCTATATAAGTTAATGTTATCTGTGTCACTATAACTTGACAAATATATTTTTCTCAGGAAGCACAATTGTATTAAGAATATAAACTAACATTTCCTCTGCAGTTCGTTCATTTATTCACGCACTCATTCAGTCTGTTTCATCTGAAGCCCACTCACTCACTCACTCACTCACTCACTCACTCACTCACTCATTCACTCACTTACTCACTCACTCACTCACTCACTCACTCACTCACTCAATGATTTGTTAACCAATTGTGTTCATGATTCACTCATTCATTTTAAAACATCACCCCCTCCCCCCGCATCTCCCTCTCTCAATCATTCTTAAGCATTGAAGCTCATGTTCACTTCTTAAATCATTTGTAACCCATGCACATGATATTCAGCCACTGTTTTTCTTTTTAATTCCTCTTGCATTCGCTTATCCCTTAATGCAATCTATTCAGTATATCATCAGTTCACTACTGTGTCTTTTCGCCCACCCACATATAAATCGTGAAAATACGGACACCACATTCTGCCATAAACATTGACCTCGTCTAGAAATAAATTGCAAACAATCACTGAAACATTTTGCCTGTAAATATGTGTCATTGCATTAAGTCGTTTCTCGTTAATTACCTTGCGCTGCGAGTAACATCGATACAAGTTTCACAAGCCCCCGAGAAACCTCGCGGTGCTTAAATCGATTTTGTGATCGAAGACGCATCAAATCTCAAAAGAACATTTTAAGAGGAACGTGATTTCCGCATAGTGAGTTCAGCTAGGAGAAGCGTTAATCATGGCATCGTAGAGAGCAAATGTATAAAACAGGTTGTCAGAGATTTGATGTTCAGTTATAGTTGGCAACTGTATGATTAAAACAACACTATTTTCAATTGTTACCAATATTATATGAACATGGTGGACAGGTTGTTTCTTGTGTTTGCGTGTTATCGCCTTCTTTGGATGTTTGATGTTTGGCCAGATAAGTGGACCATTGTGCTGCATGGTATTTTCTTCGGACATATGGACTAATTATAACCATGTATTATACGTTAAATTAATATAAAACGAGAGTGATACCATCCTGTGAATACATAGCAATTCAAAGTCTATTTCATTTCTATAAATGGAAAGAATTTAGGACTATAAAGAAAATGAATTAAACAATCTACACAGGGCAAAATCTCATAAGTATCTACACAGTTAAATATTTCAGAGAAGAACTATGAAAGGTGTTTATTTGAAATGAACAAAATATCTACTATCATTTATCAGCTGATACAAACTTCCGGATATATTAATGGGAATAGATAGTTGCAGATCTTGCGTTATGGACGTTCATATTGAACCGTGTGAGAATTAAAATAGGACATGACAGCATAAACGAACAACAAGACAACCACATCACATTAGCCTTACATAGAATAGGTTTTGTGTATATTTCTGTTGCAATTTGTTAATGTGCTTGAATAAAGGTTACATGAAATGCTAATAGTTACGTGGAAACCGTACGTATTGTTTCCATAAAAGGAAGTGAGCAGATGCTAATGTAAGCAAAATACATGTGATAGTATATACTTAAGAACAATAAAATAACATGAAACAAACCGAATAAAAAACAAATGTGTGAACAGTTTACGCATATGTATATGTGTAAAAGGACTACTGGTAACACACGATATGACGTAATTTCGTTTGACAGCTTAGGTACGAAGAAATATTAAGCTATTGCTTACACAGCAAGATAGTGAATCATCAGTCGAACAAAATAACAAACATCTACAGTAACACAGTTACAATAGCCGTTAATTTGAAAAGCAAGGATTATTGTTTAAATATCAGCGATGACAACAACTATATATATAAATAACAATTACAATAAGAGCGAACTAAAATATTAAACACTGTGTAAACACGTTTAAGTTTTTGCTCTTTTCACAGCATGATATTTCACAGGAATTTCATATCATTTTACCGTGTCTTGCTAACGTGTCTTAAATACGGATGCCACCAAACTTCAGCCGTCCCACAACACACTTGACGACATCGTACAACTAGATGTCATGAAAAGAAGCCCTTAAAAGGCATCCGAAGAAATCCGAAGAGGTTTATGGTTGACGCGAGGAAACACTGAACAGAATCGAAACATGATATAAAATGAATATCACATCCACAGCGGCAACGGTTGTCACGACGACAGGTGTTTTTAAGTATATGTATTTATTTTATTCCTATTTTGCGCCAATACTTTTTATTCTCGTTATTATTCTGCTTCTTATGTATGTGTTTTTCCTCCGTTCGAGTCAATAAATGAAGTCGTTTTCTTTAAACAAAATGTATATAATACGAATTGTGCATTTTCGGTTCTCCACATGCATGTGTTGTGGTTGCAAAGTTTTTTTTTTCGTGCCAGAACTGGATCATTTTGGTGGTCATGAGACTTGACAAAACAGTTAATATAAGTTAAAATTTAATAAAATACAGCTAATTTTTTGCTAAGTAAATAAATGTGTACATAGATTCTGAAAACATTATATGTTATTTATATTTGCACATATAAATATAGCATGTACCTACAATATTATCTAGTCATTATAACTGATGTTTGTGGAGAAAAACAATAAATCGATATGCATTTTAATGAAACTTAAGTTATCTTATTTGGTGTATTGTTTGATACGTGTTTTCGTACTAAACTAAGAAAATATAAGTAATCTTTGTGCGATACACGTTTAAAGAATTACTACTGCACTACGATATGATACTATTCACATGTCAAAAACACATCCAAAATATTCTATACTTCTATATAAATATGTTCCACATTGAACAAACCAACATTTTAATACAAACAAAAGTGCGGTGCGATAGCATGAAATATGTTTATAGTAATCTCGTTATAATCAAATCCTAATGTTCACTTAATTATTTGTCGCTGTAAGGATCTCACGATATCACATAACAGCAGGCGTTTGGCCTTTATGATTTTTTATTATTTTAGATTAAACAAACAAAAACGAAAGACTTTCAAATGTTAAGATTTAATTGAATATGGACATATACTATTATTGTCATAAACGTGACCTCGTATGCGATGTCATTATACTTAATTAGAGCCAGAAATAGACGCGTCTGACCGGAAATGATTTTTATTGATTGATTTAAATACAAATTTACGTATACACTCTATACATTTGCCTTTTCCTGCTTAAGGCAAAACTCTATGTTTCTTTGAGCTAACCCAGATTATGGAGAAGAAGTGACCCAAGGAGTTGACCCTGTTCCTAATTATACCCCTACCGAAAAAGAGTAATCTCAAATTGTGCGAGAATTACAGCACCATTAGCCTCATCAGTCATCCCAGCAAAGTCATGTTACGCATCATCCTTAATCGATTAAAAAGTAAGGCCGAGGAATTCTGACAGAGAGGAAGGCTTGATTCAAAGCTGGGCGGAGCACAGTGGAACAGATTTTCAACTCCAGAATCATTATTGAGAAACACCTGCAACATAAAAAATTGGTCCTATTTTATACAATACATATATACGAACACAAAATCAGTTTAAATTATTAAATGTATTTAATTCGGATAACATGTAGGCTACATTCGATGTTAGGCGCGCTTTTAAACCGGTTAAATCCCAATTATTGGCGACAATCGTTACAATGCGGTGTTTTCATTTTTCATCATCAGTCGTGTGTTTGTGGTTTAAAGATTTTGCGACAGGTTCTTTATTACAGCAACAGCGAGTATTAAATATTGGTATCTCTTCTTAAAATTTTCGTTTCGATTTCACGATTTTATACTAAAAAATCATTTTGTGCCGAAGTATTATTAATCGTACGGTATTTTCGTATAAAAAAGCCAGAATCTTCAGAACATGGATGCTTTTTATCCACGTTGGCTCCTTTCCGCGAAAAGGATGTTTTAATTGTCGTTTATAATACATATAAAATAAAGGTAGACACTAGTGATGTTGTACGTGGTGATTAAACTGATTAAACTATGTCATCAACCCAACACTCAAGTGCGATATAGAGCTGGACCTCGGTCTGAAAATATCAAGTGGCAAAGTGAGTCTAGTCAATTCTTAAATAAGAATAATAACTTTTAAAGCAACACAACTGGAGATTTGTTCTTGAACGTTTCGCAAATAAACCAGGCAACTTGCTTTTAACGCTTAGTTTGATACTTAATCACTTTTCTATAGAAATTTCCTATTATAAATGGCTTTTTCATGTTGATGTTTTGGTGTACCTTCAACTCAATTTGAATGTATTGCATCCGTCTGACTGAATATGTATACTTTATCAACTAAAACATTTTAACAACTGCAGGTAGTGGAATTCTTCAATGAATACCTATGAAATGTTTTAACGTTCCTCCCCACAATTCAACTAGCACATAAATTTAAGCACACAAAGTGTCTCGTCCAAACAAAAAATCAGGACTGCCTACTGGAACTACCTAGACACTGTCATCTTCTCTCAAGACTTTCAACCTAGAGGAAACAAGAAATTCTACTCCTTTATTAAGGCCAACCAAACTGAAAACTGTGGCGTCGCCCCCTTAACAAGTAATGGCCAAACGTTCACAGACCCAAAAGTCAAAGCCAACATACTCAATAAACAATTTGAGTCTGCTTTTTCCAGACCCCAACTAATGAGTCTACTCCAGTCCTGCAAGCAAGTCCTTACTCCACCTGATCGCCCAATCATGCCCCAAGTCAACATAACTCAGGACGGTGTAGACAAGTTACTTCAAGACCTAAATCCAAGCAAAGCCTCAGGGCCAGACCAACTATCCCCAGGGTTACTGAAAGAACTTCACAGAGAAATAGCCCCTGTCCTCACCCATATCTTTCAGATTTACCTTAAAACAGGTATTGTCCCAGGAGACTGGAAGCATGCATTAGTAGCCCCAGTCTTCAAGAAAGGTCCAAAATGTAATCCTTGTAACTATCGCCCTATTTCACTTACCTGCATAGCCTCAAAATTAATGGAACATATACTCACGTCTAACAACATGTCCTTCTATGACAGAAAAAACATCCTCAACCCCAACCAACATGGTTTTAGATCCAAACACAGCTGTGAGACGCAACTGATTGGTTTCACACAGGAAGTCTATGACAGTCTCGAAAATGGTCAACAAACAGACGTTGTTGTCATGGACTTCAGTAAAGCATTCGACAAGGTGGACCATCATAAACTTATCCATAAACTCAAAAGATTAGGCATAAATGACCATGTTACTTCATGGATCCACTCGTTTCTCCAAGCCCGAACCCAACAGGTCGTCGATGAAGGTCAAAACTCTGAAAATCTCCCAGTCTCAGGTGTTCCCCAAGGGTCAGTCTTAGGGCCCGGCTTATTCCTACCCTATATAAACGACCTTCCTGATAATATCAAAAGCAGAACCAGACTATTTGCGGACGACACCATACTATACCTCACAATAAAATCCTCCACTGATGCTCAAACACTCCAAAATGACCTTATTTGCTTGGAAAAATGGGAGTCAGATTGGTCCATGGAATTTCAACCCAGACAAGTGCGAAGTACTTAGAATCACTCGCAAACGAAAGCCCATACTCTACCAATATAAACTTCACGGTATAGACCTCAAATCAACAGACGCCGCAAAATATCTAGGCGTAACAATTACAAACAACCTAACATGGACCAACCACATCAACAACATCACCTCAAAAGCAAACAACACCCTAAGATTCATTAAACGAAACATAAAAAACAAAAATAAAGCAGTAAAAGAAAGAGCATACAAAACTTATGTAAGACCACAGTTAGAATACTTCTCAACAATTTGGGATCCCTGGCAACAGTACCTTATCTATAAGGTAGAATAGGTCCAACGGTCAGCTGCCAGATACATCTACCTAGATTACAGCTACACCATTAGTGTATCCAACATGATAACGTCCCTAAATTGGCAAACCCTTGAACAACGCCGCAAACTAAGCGAAGTCACATGTATCTACAAGATCCACCACAACCTTGTACATGTTGACCATAACCATCTAATACCAACCAGAAACCTGAACTTCCTGATACCTTATTCTAAGACGAACTTCAATGCAAATTCCTTCTTCCCTAGGAGCATTCGTCTATGGAACAGCTTACCTGTCTCAATACAATCAAGCGTCAGCTTAAACATCTTTGCTTAGCAGCTTCCTCCAACCTTCAAATTCTAAATCATTACTGTGCTTTTATCTTTTATCCTTTTATATTAGACTTATTTTTATCCTATCCTAACCCTCTGATTTTAATCTGCACATAACAAAAATACTAACACTGTTTCCAGACAACACGCCTGCTAATAATAATCGTTAACGATTGTCAGCAGTATAACATTAATGTAGATGAATTCGCTGTGGTTCAATACCATGATCTTGTAGACAATCGGCAATATATAATAAAAGTTGTGTACTGCAAATGGATTTTGGCACGGTAATACGTGATCCGAAATGGTATTTGTGTACAAAGTGCAACGAAATAAGTGGATCTTCTTTGCGGTAACTGTTGTACAGAAAACAAGAACGCATTTGTGTTTGGTTTTGATTATACTCTTAATATATATGGATCTTAATCGCAAATACATGTGTTATTCTTTGTTATTGAAGATTTAGGAAAAGTTGACTGCGTCCACGAAACAGTCTTACAACGAGATGGTGGTCGGATTTAACAAAATGTAAACGGTTTGAATAGTGAAACAGTTGAAACATCAGCATGAGCAGTTATATCAAGGGATGCTACCTCACCAAGCCGACTAAATAACATAGATATATATCACAACTAAAATTGTTTGTTTTAGAATCGTGCATTTACGGAAAATTAATTTGTAAAATAGAAATGTATTAAGAAGTATACGTTCCAAGGATACAACTCAGATGTGCCCAATAATAAAACGGAATAAATGTACTCATCCGCAATTATTACCGAATACGAATATCGTAGACATTGCTTAATGTGATTCCTACAAGCTTTGTCAAACACAGTACAAACATGCATAGCTCTGCTATTGCAGTTGTGGAGATGACTACACACGCAATTAACCAAAACATTCCGCATTTGCTTACGTTACACCAATGTTGTTTGTACTTGTCATTCTCTTGTTCATTATATATGCCATTTGCAGATGATTGTAAATGGAACGTGATGCTTATTCATTAAACAAATGGGAACATGTGTTCTTGCCATCAATATTTGTTAACGTCAACGAACTGTAATAAATTATAGTAATTAAATTAAAGATGTGAATAGACAATAAACACAGTTTAATGAAGTCTTATTTCTGTATATTTGGAAGGAAAACATATTGATAACCTTAAATTTTGTTTTACATTAAGTAAAATCAAAGAAAATGTTGAATTCCTTTTTCATTTATTGTTTCATTTAAATAAAGACACTAGACGTAATCGTTAGGGTGATATACAACTGAGGTATCGCTTCTGTTAAATGTACATTTATTTGTAACATGTTGGTGTACTTGAAGTGAGTTTAAGGTCACCATTGCGTAACAAAGTACTCTACTATGCGTATAATATCCGTATCAACGTATCATTGTGACAGTTTCCTGCAAATATAACTTATAGTAGCTTATGCGTACATGTACATTTAAATTTAAATAAATTAAGTTAAATACATAAAATACTATTCTTTTAGTTTTTTTTTAATCACGCACCATTTACTGGTAGTGGTAGGAGAAAGAAAGGTTATCCGGCTAACGGATGTGTGTTTACGTTCAAAGTTTTTTTATGTTTTGATACGTCGGCATTGCTACGATACAAAAATACAAATATATGTATACTTAGATACGTAAATTCATCGTAAAAGATCGTGTGTGCAAAACACATTGCGATAACAATTTTAGTGATAAATCTCTGGAAGTCGATAAATATCTCCTATCATGATTCCATTTCCGCACACCCTGTCGTGCGTTATCTATTACCTGTTCGTGTATTGTATCAAGAAAATGTATTTCTTAAGTTTAGTGCACTTACCAGTGTGCATTGTAAGTTAATATGTTTTTCAATAAACTATAAACACTCAGAAACGGTATGCATACATCAAAGATTTCATAATGGATTATTACAGCATTTTCATTGTTACAAAATTAATCATATTAAATTCTTAATGGTATATTTTGTATTCATAAAATCATAAATTAGTTAGTCCGATGCAGTCAATATTTGATGCGAACGTGTGCGTTTTTTTTAAATGATCTTCTTCTGAAATTCAAAGCCACTAGGTCAATTATAGGAACATATATTAATGAGAAATAACGGTAAATGCAAATGGATTATAGGTTTGTTTGTATAACGTATATTATTATAACGTAATTTTCTGATGTAAATTTCAGGATACACTCAAGTGATATTTGATGAATATATAAAAATAAAAATAGACCGATGCAACACGATGCTAGATTCTACAGTTATAACAATCGAATAATTACCACAAAAATGCAAAAACAAAACAACAACACTGAAACAAAAACCAATCAGAAAACGCACATAAAGAAAACAAAACAGCGGTCAAAGCCTCGGATGTCCTTCCCTTTAACAGACGCTTGATACTCACAACGGGTCAATCTGTATCCATCAACACATTAATAAGAAATGCAAATTTGACTCATACCATCGCAATTCTAATAAAACAAAACTAAGAGATATTAATATTTAATCTAATGTCAAACAATTATTCTTTGGAATGATGCATTCTAGAGTCACAGATATGTACATGGCTGTGAACAGATATAACGTTTGTTAAGTATATATCGTAGTTTAAGAAAGGTACAGATTTTGAGATAATTCATCATTAAGTTCTCAGTTCGAGAAATTAGCATGCGATTTCAGGAAAAAGTCGTTATGTTAGAATTCAAAAGCTATCTTTCATATTTTGGTCGCATATGTTTTATGTTAGGTTATACACTGATCACGTTGTGAGAAAATGGTTACGTATGACGTGAACATCATTGCAATTAAAAAAACAGTTACATTGATAAATTGTAGTATGGGCTAGGGATTGGCTATTTGTTATTTAATTTTCTGTATAATTCTTGATTTTTCTTATATGGTATCAAATAGATTTTGCCTTTACATGCCGCACATTATGTCGTTGATTAACTGCATTAATCCATGTGAAAGCGTTGGAAACACTTTCTTGAATTGACACATTTGTTTAAAGTAAATATGACATAGGCTTAAAAGAATCAGTCGAAAATAAATGTTTAATACATGTCAACGTCATAAGTGATGAACAGTGATCTATTATTTGTGTAATATGTGAAACGAAGTTGAAAACATGTTTTCAATATGTGAAAAAGTCCCTTTAAGCTGGTGATTTATTACAGTTATTGTCATTAGTTTCGTACAATTAGGTGACCACCGCAAGAATTGTGGCGTTTGATACCTCTTTTTAAAGGACTTGTTCATAGATGGCACAATGAATAACAAATATCATACATTATAAAATAAAAGGATACATTATATTGATGTAAGCGTGATAACACTATGACATGACTACGAACAATATAATAAAACAGTTATTTTGTGTATGACCATTAATCATCAATCAGAAGATATAATTATACAAGCTTAAAGCAAGCAAGAATTTGGTCACTGGTTCGTTTTTCGGCAAAGACAATGTGGAGAATATGATGATTAAACATTGCTATTTTTTTAGAGTTTGCTTGTTGATACATATAATGACCAGTTTGCAAAAAGATGATAGCATGAAGCAAAAACCTAGGAAAATCAGTTAACCCGTTCAATTTTAAATAATATACTCTTGAAGAAAACAGTGGATAGTAGTTGTAAATGATTTAAGTGAGCATCTGCGTATCGATGATAATTAACGTAAACGTGCACACTAATATATATAAAATATGTGTAAGCATTTAACAAATACAGTAGCATATAACTGAAAAAAGCAGCAATATTAACTGATATACAATGCAACATAAACTAAGGTCACATCTGTTCGAACGAACACACTTATATGCATACGAATGTGTAAGCATTTAACGAATTGCAGCACTCGTGATTTAATTCCTACACATCTAAACTTCCGGCCGTGGGTTATTCGACAACAAACTATAACATACACGAATTATTTCTTAAAAAATAACATGATTGTTCTAATATTATGTACTTAAACGGGTTAAACGCACGTTGTTCGAATATAATGCGGCCCACGTTACATGCAATAGGCATTAAATTAATGCAATTTTTTACCCCAATTTAACAAAATATGTCTTTAGCGTTTTAACAACTGCTATTTATGAAATTCTTAAATGAATACCTATGAAATGTTTTGCATCAGTACCTCCCCCCATTTCGCTATGTTTCAATACCATGACCATGTAGACAATCAGTTGTAATCAAAGTTGAGAACAGCGTTTGGATGTTGACACAGGAATACATTGATCAGCAATGATATTTGTTAAATATTTACACAGTGCAACGCAATACGTGGATGTTGTTTGCGGTAACCATTACACAGAAAACAATAAATATACTCGGACTACGAATGAATCTTGATCACAAACAACAGTGTTAGTCTTTGAAATTAAATATCTCGAAAAAGCTGCGTACGTCCGTGAAACAGGCTAACAATGAGATGGTGGTTAGACTTGACAACATGACAACAGGTTGAAACATCAGCACAGGCAGTTTTATCAACGGATGCTACTATACCAAGCAAACAAAACGATATAGTTCTATATAACATCTAAAATAGTTTGTTTTATAATCGTTAATGTACGGAACATTAATTAAAAAAAACAAAAAACAAATGTGTCTTTCAACAAATACATAAACATATATACGTTCCAATGAAATAAATGGAGTCATCGGTAAGAAAAACCAAAGACTTATATCGTAGACATATCTTGATGTGCTTTTCTACAATATCCAGACAAATTTGGCCTAAAAAAATTACAAACATGAATAGGTCTGCTTTTGCAGATGTTGCGGTAGCCACATATGAAATTAACCACTGGCATTCTGTGTTGTCTTATGTTACACCGATGGTGTTTGTGTTTGGCATTTTTCTGTTAATGGTATATGCTATTTGCCGAAATTTGTTAATGGAATGTGATGGTGTATGCACTACAGAAATTGGCATATGTGGTTGTCCATGAATATTTTTTAACTTTAACGAATTGCAATGTATAACAGTATTGAAATTAAAGACGTGAACAGACAATTAGCACAGATTTATGATGTCTAATATCTGTAAAATATAAAGGAAAAAAGGGGTGAATACTTAAATTTAATATTGTATCGCTCGGTTACATAATTAAAATGCATTGTCTGCGAAGTGAAAAGTTTGCATTCAAAGATTAGACATTTTTAAATAATTTGACTTAATGAAGGTATGTGCAGGAATTATTATGCCACAAACATTGTGAAACGTCGACGCCTTTGTAACGCTAAAGACGTCAACTGTTGCATTACATACTAGTATATATAATATGTATTACCATACAATATTGTGCATTTTAAAAAAGTATTGTCATAATGTGATAATTGTTAATTATTTATCATTTCCGATCGGATACTTGATGTAAAGCGTGTATTTAGTATTCACTTTTTTTCTTTGCATTGCATTTTAAAAATCCCTCACGATGGTAGCATATTAAACATTAAAGATTATTTTTGTAATTGAAATAGTGATTAATTGTTATAATAAATATCTATTTTTAAAATTGTTAGGTTTATTTTCTTAGCCGATCGATATTTACTTTGCAAATTATCATATAATATACATTTAGCATTGTTTCCATGGAAACGGCTATTTGAGTTTCACATATTATTAATGCAAACAAATCTGCATATAATCCAATCAATTGGGTATGCCTTAGAAAGATGATGCCATATTTATATATATTTCTTTGAAAAACAAAATGTATAAAACACGTCATGTATAAGTCGTTACCATGACAACCAACCAAAATATGTTGCTCTTTCAAAACATGCTGTGTGTTTATAATACTCATGCACATTTTTATGATTTTCATTATGACGTTTAATGCATAAATATAGCTGCAAATATATATATATACACACATTTGCAACTGATTTTTATATACCATAACAAATATTCACCTGTATTTATCATGTTGCCATTGCAACCATAATAAAGCGATATTAATTATAAAAAAACTGGTGTTTCCCTATATTTAATAGATTGTCCTTAAAGATGAAAGTACTTGCAAACAATAATGTAACAGGGCATATTTCAATCCTTCGCGAACCTAGCCCTTTGTTTTATATTAAGTTATATCAAAGGAAATATTGAATTCCTTTTTCATTAATCGTTACATTTGAATAAAGACACTAAACTTGTTTGTAAGGGTGATATACAACTAATGTATCGTAAACTGTTCATTTATTTGTAAATTCTTGGTGTGATTGTAGTGTATGTTAGGTCACCATTGGCTAACAAAAACACTCTTCCTTTGCGTATAATAGCCGTATTAATGTTTGTCTGTATTAGTTTCCTGCAAATGTAACTTACACTAGCATATACGTATATAGAAAATTAAATGAATGAAGTTAAATATATAACATTATATCCTTTCCGTTTTTGTTTTAAAATTGTTTTTAAATAACGCACCATTAACTGTTAGTGGTAGGAGAAAGATAGGTTATCCGGCAAACTGATGTGTGCTTATTGTTAACGTTTTTATTTTTTGATATCGCGGCATCGCTACGATACAAACATACAAACATATGAATACTCAGATTAGTAAATGAATCGTAAAAGATAGTGTGTGCCAAAAACATTGCGATAAAGCCGATTGCACTTCAAATGTTCAAACAATTTAAGTGATAAATGTCTGAAATTCGATACATAGCTGCTATCATGATTCTATTTCCGCACACCATGTCGTACGTTATCTGTCACCTTTTCATGTATTTGTTCAATGAAATGTATTTCTAAAGTTTACTGTTCTTACCAGTGTTTATATTAAGTTAACATTTTATTAATAAACTAGAAACTACAAGAAACGGTATGCAATACATTAAATATTTAATAATTTACTATAACATTATTTTCAACTTTACAAATAAATAATATTCGATTTTGAATTGTATGTGTTGTATTCATAAAAAAAATACTTGAAAACTAGATGGTTATGTGTGCGTTTGTTTTAAGTTATCTTCTTCTGAAATTCAAAGCCACTATGTAAATTAATATGAACATTTATTAATAAGAAATAGCGTAAAATACATATGGATTTTATTTATGTTTGTGTAATTTATATGCTTATAAAGTATTGTTCGGTAGTAGATTTCAGGATACACTCAAAAATCAGCTGCAACATAATTCGAACTAACAATACTAGATCCTGTAGTTATGGGATTGGACTAATAACCACAAACATCGGAAACTAATGGCACAATAAAACTCCAGAAACATTATCAGGAGCACAATTCTCTTCTCCCTTTAATCTTCTTATAAAGACATGATACAGAAAAAAAACAACACAAAAAACACAATATAATAGAAATACATAACAAGCACAAAACGCCCATAAAGAAAAGTGCGGTCAAAGCCTCGGATGTCCTTCCTTTTTACGGACGTTTGATACTCACACCGGGTCAATTTGTATCCATCAAAACATTCAGAAGAAAAGCAAACTTATATCATACCATCTCAATTCTAATAATTTAAAACCAAACTAAGGGAGATAAATGTATAATCTCATGTCATATCATTATTCTTTGGAAGGATGCATTCTTCAGTCACATAATTGTATCTGTCTGAGAAGAGATAAAACGTTTGTAAAGTATATATTGTATTTTAAGAAAGATACAGCTTTTGAGATAAAACATCATTTAATTCTCAGTTCGAGATATTAGCATGCGATTTTAGGAAAAAGCCGTAATGTTTGAATTTAACAGCTATATTTCATAAATTGGTCGCATATGTTTTATGTTAAGTAATACATTATCACGTGATGAGAAAACTGTTACGTATTACTTGAAAATCATTGCAATCGAAAGCAATGTTAATTTTTTTAAATGTAGTATGGGAATGGGATAATTGTTATTAATATTTTGAAATTTTAATATTATTCAGGATTTATCTTACATGGTATCAAATATATTTTGCTTTTACAGATAATTGTTTCGTTGATATCAGAATAAATACATGTGTAAGTTATGGAAACATTTTCTGGAAAAGACGCAAAATATTAAGAAATGGTCATGGCCAATCCAAGAAATAACTTAAATTTAATTCACACTATATACACAATATTTAATTACAAACATAACGAATGCTAAATATATACCCGTTGGCTGTTTATCTAGCCACATGCATAAACACGCAGGGATTTTTCGAACATTACATCGAATAAGTTAATGATGCCAGTCTTCCGGGTGTTTCCTTTTATTTGTAAAAAAAAATCACCTGCTGATAATATTCTTGATTATGGTGAAAACATTCCTAAAATACTGTGTTATGATTTCTGAATTATAAATCAAGTAAGCATTTTTTAAGCTTTGTGATATTAATTCAAGATTTATAGATAAACCATTTTTACAATGCATTTCTATGTTTGTTTCTCGTTGTGCGAATTGCAGATTTATGCTAGTTCGAGTTGCTGGAAAAGGGGAATTATGGTCCTGTCTGCGAAAATTTGTCTTCATGGTAAAATATTGTTTTCACTTAAACTTCTCGAGTCTGATGTGCCCCCTTACATAGAATGGCAAAAACCTAATGTAATCTTAATTTAATCCCTTTTAAATATTAAATACTATTTGACTAACACTTTTTACTGTACTCAATTACATACGTTTTATGATATAAGAGCAATATTGATGATCGCAATAACAATACGTTCATCGTGCATG